>CM038218.1:155092823-155171764 GCA_021442155.1 Cymbidium sinense | reverse complement strand
TTGTATAAATAATTTAAAATATTTAAAAATATAATTTAAAAATAATTTATATATTTTAATTTAATATATATATATATATATATATATATATATATATATATATATATATATATATATATATATATATATATATATATATATATATATATTTATTTATATAACTCTATAATAATAATAACAAAAAAATATAAAAAAATATAAAAAATATAAAATAAATAAATAAATAATTTTAATAAATAAATAAAGAGAATAAATATATAATAAATAAATAAATATATATATATATAAATAACTAAATATTTTCTAAATATATAAATAACTAAATATTTATATAATTTAAAATTTTTTATTTATTATTTAACTAATTATATATTTAAATTTATATATATATATATATACACGAGAGAGAGAGAGAGAGAGAGGAGACGTTCCACCATGCCATTTTAGGATAGATATGTAAATATATAAGAATTGTGTGATTTGTATGTAAATTTCCATTTTTTTTAAAAAAAGTTATTATAGCATGGCGCTGACTGTGCACACACAGTCAGCACCAGTGCGACTGTGCCTATTTTGAAATTTTTTTAAAAATGTACTTATTTCACTGATTAAGGTTTTAATCATGTTTAGTTTAAAAATTTTGCCTTGTAAAATCCAGTAATTGTATTTTATGATACAAAATTATTACAATGCAGAAAAAAAAAAATCACTGAATTTCATTAAATATTAGTATGTTTTTATCAAATAAGATTAATTGGTTCAAACGTTTGGAGCTGGTCACTCTGACTACTTTGCAATTAAAAAATAAAAAAAGGAAAACTGGACCAGGAATGGGAAGAAATCGTCCAATCAATCAACGGTTGAAAAAAAAACCTGGACCAGGAATGGGAAGAAATCACCCAGTGTCTTTTGCTCAGTTGATGGCGATGTGGGAACCTCCCTGACTATTTGATTCTCTTGAGGTAGGTGTATAACATCAGTGGGGATCCCTACAGTGAGTGATGAATGTGGCTTATGGCTCCATAGGTCCTCCACTCCTGAAGAGTGAATGTTGGGTGGAATATCTCAAAAAAAAAAAAATGGGAAGAAATCGTCCAATCAATCAATGGTTGAAAAAAAGAAAAAAGAAAAAGAAAAAAGGATACTTGACATAGAATGGGAAGAAATCGTCCAATCAATCAACGGTTGAATCCTTGAATTAAGAAGCAGATGATTCAAAACTAAAAGTCTAAATTCAAATAAAAATATTTAATAGAAATCCGGCTAGATAGCCTTCTCAATTAGAAATATTCTCGGCCACTTGTTCAAAGTGTAATTTTTTTATTTAATTTATGTTTTGTTCAATCTGCTTAATTTGATCTTTAATAAATTATATCCGGACACGCATATAATATTCTCTCCCGTATCACACCTCACCCTCTTGAAGAAACTCATAGAAAATCCCACAAAAAAATTTGAACTTAAAATATAAATACTTCCAATTGATATAAACATGATTTCAATTAACATTACACTAATAAGATTATCAGAACATTTAAATTAGAAACACATACTAAATTTATCACCATATGTAAATAAACTTAAATACATCATCGAATCCATTTAATAATTCGAATCTTAACCACTTCCAATGATACGTCGAGAGCCTAAGCCTTAAAAGCTATCCAAAAGATGCACAACTAGCAACTTGAAATCATAAAATAAGAGCTGTGAACTTCCTAAGAAACAAATTCAATAGGAAAAACCCAATTGAGCATAGTATGAATAAGAAAGTACATGATATATAAAGATATAAAGGAATATATATATATATATATATATATATATATATATATATATATATATATATATATACTATATATACCTATAGAGAAAGGATTGGGAAAGGTGCGTACCAAGCTCAATGAAATTCAATGATTTTCTATAAAGTCGTCATTTTGAGGACTTGTTCATCTATGTAGCCTTATGCCAAAAGAGCTTAATACTAACAATACACTAATCATGCACACACATACATTATATAAATTCTTTGTATGATAACAAAGATTCATAAAGAAAATTATAATATAGATTAGGCATTTATATAAAAATATAAATTATGATTTAAATATGCAATAGTAATTCTTAATAATTTGAATAATATGCAAAAATTTCTTAGGAATTTATGTGATTAATGAATTTTAAATACTCTTTTTTATCTTCTGCTATATAAAAAAAAGTACAATTTAGGATTAAGGTCATAATAACCTTATGATGGTAGTTGGGTTATAATAGCCTAATCGATAATAATTTATATTAGTAGTTGGTGATGATTGGTAGTGGTTAATAATAGCATTGTAGTGATCTTTCAAGCTATTTTGCTCTTCTTACCCTCTTTTACTCCAATGGTGAGGATAGAGTCTTGTTTATATACTTTTGGGAGGGACGTTTTAGTAAATTTAGTCAAAATTTTAAAACATTTAATTAGCTTGTCCATGTTAATTTCTTCAATTATGAATCATTCTTTTATCATTTAATGTCTTAATGATCTCGATTTGTAGGTTCATTAGCGCTTTTAAAAACTTTATACAAAAATGCTATATACAAATTAATACTTTTTTTAATTACACTCCAAAATTTTGATTTGAGCTCATTTGAATTTGGACAAATTTGCTCTTGGAGTTAATGAGTTTGTCTCATCGAGACATTTAATTCAACTCTTAGTTTGTTAAAATTAGATTTTAAATGATCTCAAATTTAATTACTGAAATTTCCATCACATATATTGCTTCCAGATTCATGCCTAATTAATCAACTTTTTTTGGTGATATAACAAATCTCTTTGCCCATAATAAAATAAGGCATTTATATAATGTAATAAATATAAATTGTGAAAGGTGATTTTTATAATGTGAGTAAATAGAACTTTGGGACATTAAAGATATTATCAAGAGGTAATCGGTGATTTGCTTAATTGTTTTTCTTATCAAATGAAAGAATAGGGATCAAGAAGGCAAGTATAGACCTTGATAGAGATAGCTAGTGTTGTTGTTGGAGTCAACATCATGTGTTAGCTTTATTAATGATAGCACACATTAACATCAAAATCAATAGATTGAGTTGGTCTTATTGTGATAGTGGATGTTGATATTGATTGCAAGTGATGACTTTATTGTCATTGATAGGCATTAGCTTGATGAAGATAATGTATGTTCATCTTATTATCAATAACGAAATCAAATTTATTTATGATGGTGGGTGGAAAGCTTATTGCATCCATGGGCATTAATTGAAGTCAATTTTGGTGTTGATAACATTGAACTTATTAGTGATAACAAGAATTAATATTATTAAGGGTGCTTAATAATCTTATTATTAAAAGGTAATGCCCAAGTGTATATAATATGTATCAACTTTATTGGCATTGGTGAGCATTGACATTGATGTTGATAATGTGCATTAGATTTATTAGTAATGGTGGACATTTATATTATTAGCTATGGTGGGTGATAGCGGTTGGCAGCGGGCATCAGCGTAGGTGTTGACATTATGTATCAATCTTATTGGCATTGGTGAGCATTGACATTGATGTTGACAATGTGTGTTAGCTTTATTAGTAATAGTGGGCATTTATATTATTATCTATGGTGGGTGATAGCTTGATTGGCATTAGCGGACATTGTATAGGTGTTCATGTATCAACCTTGTTGGTAATTAGAAACAATAAGTTTTGGAATAATGGGTGACAACCTTATTATCATGGAGGTAATAAAATTGATATTAACATTAAGCAATCTTATTAGTGATTGATCGCTCCAACATCATCGTGGAGGATGCTCTGCTATCTTTATTGATATGGGGTAGGAGCATGTTCTTTCATAAGATAGATTAATATATATTCAACTATATTAACCCTAACATTACGTTAGGGTTTGTTTAGATTTGGGTTCTACTTCCTATGGACGCAAGCCTCCATAATTAATTACCTCTCATGCAAGAGAGCACTCTCGATTAAATGTTGGAAATAAACATAACTTAGTGATATATGATAGTGTCTTAGGGGTGTTTAGCATAGATGACTGTCATGTATGATTCACATAGCGAATAAAGAGATTGGGCTTACAACCCTTTGGAATGCCAAAATATAACTTAAAATATTCATATAATGAAAAATTCAACTTAATGCATAGTACATAACGAATAATAAGTGAAGACATTATATAACTTAAAGCATGTATTAGGGGAATGATGGCGCCTATTAAGATCGCATGGTTGTCATCCCAAGCAATCGTGGTCCTTGATTTACTTAGTCGGGAAAATTATTCTTGATCGAAGAATCATTGTCACAACCATGGGTTGAGTCGTCAAAGTGTAGATCTAGGGTGATATTTATCTAAGGAGGTAAATTTAAGTCAAGTTTAGCTAACATAAGGCTTTTTGCCTATTAAATATATTCCATGATTGATGGCTCAAAAAATAAAACCATTAAGGAACATATGTGTGATTATAATGACCGACATATTGTTGAGTTGTATAGATGCCAAGCCACTCGATTAGAGAGTGTGGTGTTTATTTTGGATGTGGGGACACCACGCAGATCTTATGAGATACTTATTGAAGTGAACAGGTACGATGTTAAGGTATGATGTATTATCTCGAAAGATAGAAATATCATCCTACAATGGACCTAATCACATAATAAGAATATCTAAGGTATGATTGGTCTTCAAATATACTAGAGATCTTTCCTCTACATTACATGAAAAAGTAAAGTAGGGTTTATTTTAAGTTGGGTTCTTTAGTTTCCTATGGTGGCAAGCCTCCATAGTTAATTACATCATAGGAAATGAAATTTCCTAAGAACACTCTTGATTAAAGTAGGCAATTATGATCTCCAAAGACTTCAAGGCTAGACTATCAAAAAATTGGTTATATTTGGAAGATCAATTGGGAAAGTTTAAGGAGAAGACTTATTTTTGGAAGCCAAAAGGAATAAGTAGGGAATGCTCATGATACTAGGAAACTTAGTGAGCATTCCAATTTACCCTATAGTTGGGCTTTATATATTTGAAATTGAAGAGATTTATTTGTTCGAGTTGAAATTTTATTAAATTGCTAAGCTTTATAATCCATTAACACAAGATCGTAAAAATGCCTAAGAGGTGAGGATTTTTGCTTATAGCTCGAAGGAAACTACCTCATATCATAAATCTAGGAGCTTTAGCAACTAAAAACACAACCTAAATCTAGCGATAGATAGACATAATGGTTTACCTCCATAAGAGAGGATAAACCATTCGACTTTAAACTTACATCCGCTGAGTGGCCCTAACACCCCTACGATTCAAAACCATGTAGTCTTATAAAAGTGCAAGATAGTTGAATTGTTATTTAATTAGAAACAAACTAAAGTTCTAAATCCACTCCCTAGAAGACTAGAGTATGAATGGTATGAGTATATGACTTAATCTACAAATGCAAAATTTTATAATTTTTATTTCATTTTTGACACAATCATTTGGACAAGGGCTTGGGATTTTTATGCCTAAATGCATGATGAAATAAAGTTATTGGCTAAATCAGCAAGAAATGAGTGTTATCCATCACAAGGGATGCCCTCACATGTCAATTATTCTCCTATCATGCAAGGATAGAGATTCCCCATATTCAAAGAAGAAGGAATATGCATGCATGATGTGAAACATACAACCATATAACTAAGAGGTTGCTAAATCTTTTAATTAACTTATTTAAAACTTAGGCTTTATGATGAGATTGTGAGTTGATCAAAATTTAATTATGTGTGATTAGTTGGGTAGAAAAATTAATTTTATCATAAGAGACTACAGCATCCAGGTCACACATTCAAATATCAAAAATTTAAAAAACTATGAAAAACATGTTGTTCTAATGCGCAATCTAAACACAACATCAATCAAACATGTATAAATTACGTAAAAGAATAAAAGGCCGATGCGGTCGGGTTCCATCTTATACCTCAAAAAGAGAAAATATGGGTAATCGAGCTCTACCTTTATATATCCTGGAATTACCAAATAATATTACAATTGAAATTGAATACATGCTATGGGGGTCTTCATTTTTCACTTCTTCTTCTTCCTTCTTTTGATTTGATTTGCTCAAGGCATGAGGCACCCCAGCCTTCTAGCCAACCCGCTCATCTAATCCCCACTAATCCTAATTCTTATTATAAAATTATATTTTATATGAAAAGTAAATCTACACCTACCAGAAAACATGTTAGCTAAACATACACTCAAGCTTATATTTATAATTTGGACTTAACATCACATGGGTAAGCACACCTATCCTGGATTATGCTTAGGGGCATAAGCAACCTCAAACAAAATATTTATATTTTATTTTTTATAGCCCTTTAAGAAAATCCCTATAGAAAATAATGTTAGACTATCAACGACTAACATCCAATCTACATATTCCATTCTAACATCCATCTAAACATTACACCATAAAATAAAACACAACATCACACATATATCATTTTAACCTGAAACTAGAAGTGGTAACTTAGTATTCTAGTGTGTGAAAATAAAGCTTGTGTGACAAGTCTATTCTAGGCTTTGTTTTATTTTAAAGTTTGATTTGAATTCAGAGTTTATTCAATTTTACCATTAGATGGTTTTGATTCAAATGACTTTGTGATTTATTTTTCCATTGTTATTTCACTTTCATTTGTTTAGATTTTCAAGAATGAAGAGTAGAATGAATTCTATTTTTGGATGAGACTCAACCTATTCTACATCCTAAGATGAAGATTCATCCTAAAAAGTTCCTTAAGTATCTTAATTAGCCAATTTGAATTTATATAATTGATTTGATTTGATTAATGTTTGTTTGATTTGATTTATATATTAAAATTTGAGTTTCTTTAATCTTCATATATTTTGATCGATTAATTTTGGATTAAATGTTTTGATTTAACTAAATTTTAATAATTCAATATCCTTTGAATTAATATCTAATTCCTTTCTCTTGGGTTTTAATTTAAGATTTTAATTTCATATGATTAATATCATTTCGATGTTATTTAGATTCAATGATTTTATTATTTCATTTTGGTTTTAGATTGGTGAACATACTTTAATTTACTTAACTTGTGATTTAATTAAGCTTTAATATGATCTTTTATTTGAATTTTAATTAAGAGTTTAATTCATTAAATTTAGCCATTTAGTTATATATTGATCACTTTTGGTTTGATGCAATTATTTAATTTAATTTGATCATTATTTAATTGATTTGATTGAGTTAACTTATTTGATTGGATTAATTAAGGTTTAACTATAGGGTGATTAATCTTTTCATCAAGTTGAACAGAGTTTGATTTGATTTAAGTTATTTGTTTATTAAAACTTTTAATTTGATTTCATGTTTGTTTAGATTAATTATGTAATTCATGATTTGATGATTTAGGTCTACCAAGTTGGTTTAATTTAGGATTTAATTGATACTTAATTGCGATTTAATTAAATTCAAATTTATGTTTGATTAAGCTAAGGTTTAGTTTAGTTTCAATTGAAGGTTATGTGATATTTACTTGATTTAATTTAGAGTATGGTATTCATGATTTTAGCTTGATTATTTTAATTTATTATAGTTTAGGTTTGATAAATTTAATTAATGTTAATTTTAATGATTTATCAAATCCTAATTTAGAGGATTATATTATTTTCATAAGGTTATTTGATGTTCATTAAATTGGTTTAAACCATTTTGATGATTTTTCTAATTTTTTTAGATTTTAAAATTAGTTATTTCATGAAATTAAGCATTTGAACTTTGAAATTCAATATCTCCTAATCCACTCATCATTTTGATTTGACATTTTTATGGTATGTGAAATTTAAACTCAATTTCAATCTCTCAAAGTTTCAGATCAATCTTATTAATATTTTTAGTTTAATTAATAAAATTTGATTTTCACTAAAAACTAAATTAAGCTTAAATACCTAATAAAAATTAGGGATTTTGGACTTATTGGATTTCTCTCGAAAAGACGAATACAACGAGCTCTTATTTGTATTTTTTTGATGAGTATTTAATTTTTTATGAATTTTTGAAGTTTCAGGCAGTTTTGGCAATTTTTAAATTTCGAAAATCCCTAATTTTCTACTTAAACCAGTCAGTGCCACATTGCGCTGACTGGACCACACGGTTCCATGTGTCGAAGCTCGATTGGGCCATGCGGTTCTGCGTGGAAAATGAGCAGGAAAACGCTCATTCGATCAGACCATCTGATCGAAGATCAGACGGTCCAGATCGAACAACGCGATCTAAGGGTTCAAATCAAGGCCGACCTCCTTCTAATCTGAGCTGTCCGTTCATATTAATAAGAGATCAGACGACTGCAGGGTTTTCTTCTTCCCAACCGACGAACCTGAGCTGTCGAACGCGAAACCAACCCCCATGGGTCCGTTTGAGCTCAATTTTCCGACGAATCTTGCTAGAAAAACTCCTATTTTCGCATTAGGATCATGTAAAATGGAAAGTGCAAGGGGTAACTAAGGGATTTTCCTAAAATCGTGCAAACATTAAACGAGAGATCCTATGGCCGGCTATGAGATTCAAAAATTACCTCGTTGGGGATGGTTTCAACGGCCGAGTTGATTCGAACCCGCTCCTGGATGCGAGACGAAGCTTTGGAATGATTATAGGCTCTTGTCTCCCCTTGAATGTCGTATCCACCGATGGTCACCGCCTCTTCGTCGGAATCCACTTGGATTTGATGGTTTTCACCTCGAAAAGGAGTGGGTGATGGGTTTATTCAACACAGTGGAAGTTTTGGAGGATGACTAATGCAATAGGGATCACATTTGAGGCCTCTTTTCCTCCCCTCTTAATGGTGGCCTAAAATCACCATTAATGGTGATGGGAGGTGGGGGGTGGTTGGCCATAGGTGATTGGAAACCTTGGATTTTGCTCCCAAAGTCTCCTTTTGGGCTGCAGGATCATCTTCATTCAATGAAGGAGTGGGGAGGAGGTTTGACTTCATGTGCATGGGTTTGTCTTTTCTTCTCTCCACTAATTGCTTCTACCTCATTCCTTATGGCCACCTCACCTTTTTATGATGTTGATTGGCTGCCCAAATAAAGTCCTAAGTGAGCTATGAGTTGAACTTAATTTCACTTGAGTTAAGTTTGAAATTGAATGTTTGGTTTGATTCATTTGAATTTGTTTTAATTTGGGTTACATTGTGTTAATTTCATTTGATCAATCAACATTAGATGGTGATTGAAACTATTATCCTTTGAATGATTTGAAGCTCAATTGATTCATATTTTATAGGGTTTTGATTTAGTTTATGCTAGGCTTAATCTATTTGACTCAAATAAGTCAAATTGATTTCTCTAGCATGATTACTCACTTGATAATTTAGATTTGATTTTAATTATATCTTATTGATCATTTGTAATATTTGTGCTCAGTTGGTTTCATTTAATTTGGATTAAGTTTTAATTCTTTTGGCCTAAATGAATTAAGTTAGCTTCCTTAACTCAATTAGCCATTTTAGAAATAAATTTTAATTTTATTTACGTTTGATTATTCATCTATGATGTTCGTATTTAATTGATTTAAGTTTGATTTGATTGATTAACTCAAATTGATCCATTTTAACATAAATAGGTTAAATTGGGTTCAATTAATTCAAATGCCCAAATTGGTTAAATTAAATCCAAGCAAATGTTGAATTATGTTCATTTATGATTTTCAATTGATTTTGAATGTTTGATTTAGATTATATATATATATATATATATATATATATATATATATATATATATATATATATATATATATATATATATATATATATATATATATATATATATATATATATATATAATTTGATTTATTGGCTTAATGAAGTATATTAAGTTTATTTGAGTTAAGTGGTCAAATCAACTCACTTAAGACCTCTTTTGATTCATATTTGTTTAGAATTATATTTAAACATTTTTATTTGATGATTTTGAATTCTTGGAGTGGTTTAATTTGGTTACATTTCAATTAATTGACTTTTGAGTTAGTAGGGCCCACATTGGTCGACTCTAGGTCAAATGATCTATTTGCCACTTTGTGTCTCGTCTTGATTTATTTTTTGGTTTATTTATTTTGTGCTATTGATTCGATTTAACTTAAGTTAATTTTGATTTAACTTGATTTTATTTAGATTTAAGTGATTTTGAGTTTAAACGAGTTAATTGAGTTAATCATTCTAATTACCTCAACCCAAGCTCAATTGAATTTAGATTTTAATTCAAATGCATTTGATTTAGATTTCTATTAAGTTTCATAAAATTTAGATTTAGTTTGAGTTTTAGCTAAAGAGGTAGGCATGAGCTTGTTTAGGCCATAGGATGGGTGAGTCACCTTGGGTCTTAAGGCTTAGCCTAATCCTATGACAAACCCTCATAAAGTCTCTAGGTTTAGGTTAAGTGTTCACTTAGGCATTAGAAGTGTCTATGACTAAGGAGCTCTTAATGTCTAGAAGACTCATAGGCCTATGATGGAAAGATTGAATCCTCACTCTAAAAGTGAGGTCAACAGAGGGTTCTGATCGTATCCGCATCTCATGCTATTAAGCGGCAAAATCAAGGGAGACAGAGGACACATGTCACTTACTTACTAACATGAGATTATCTGAGTATGAACATAAATATATTTATTTGACATAAGCTATTTTGTAAGCAAAGTTTTTCATCCTTGATAAATAATGATGGATGGATGGATGATTGTTTGCTTTAAGTTAAATTGAATGATGAACTTCATTCAATTTAGACATATCCCTTACGAATGAATTTTACAATCGGTGTGGCCATCATCAAGGAATGATTAGGTTTTGATAACTCGAACTCAGTCATAGGACCCAAAGGATTACCAAAGACCGTGCACCTAAAGTTAGATTTTTATGCATATGTCGGGGCACATGCAAGAAATTCAATCTTATTTTTAACCCGCGAAGCATCTTCAAGCATTAGATTTAGGGCAATTATTGTGCGGGGCCCATCGAGAAATTCAAGCTTATTTTTGGAATAGCGCCTTAGTGCTACAAATATGATGCCTCGGCGTTGTAGCTCAGTGGGGGTACATGGTCGCATATGGCGATGTCATTAATCATGTTGACCACTGGCGCCCCGACGCTCATAATATAGTGTCGTTGCGTCGATCAAAAGTTAGTTTATGATAATTTATATACGTTGAGGCTATTTAATGACATGTGATAAACGTTTTGATCGATGTCGGGATGCTGTGTTGGAGTGTTGTGGTGCTACATCAATGTGTCACATTATTTTATGTTCAAGAATTGATAGTAATTAATGTCCCTTTTGACCAGCATAGTAACCGCCTTGACCATTTGACCAATGCTGCATGTGAGTGTTATAGCCATGGCTATTATAATCGGACCGGACCGGCCAGCAACCGGTCACTGCGCCGGTCCGGGATGTTCAAAAAATCGGCTCAGGAGAGAACCGTAGGAGACCATAGCAAACCGGCGGTTCGATCGCGAAACCGGAGAACCGATCGCGGTTCGATCAATCTGCCGGTCCATGATCGGACGGCTGTGACGCATCGCGCGGCTGCTCAAATCCCTAGCGGATCGCTTGCGTTTCGGCTCCCTGATCGGCACTGACGGTGTCTTCCGACGACCCTCTCTTTCGCTTAAGTATCGCAAGCACAACCCGACTGCGATCCCTCTCTTTCTCCGATCAGCCGCCTCACCGGCGACCTCCTCAAAACCGGCAAACCTAACACAGCCATCCCGCTCTCCCTCCCTCGGTAGGTTAGCGAGAGCAAAGAAGTTTTTTTTTCTTTAAATTATTTATTCATTCTCACTCTCTCTCTCTCTCTCTCTCTCTCTCTCTCTTTCTCTCTTTCGGTTCGGTAGTTTACAGAGAGCAAAGAACTCTTTATTTGATTTGATTTTATTTTATTCTCTTCTTCTCCTCTCTCTCTCTCTCTCTCTCTCTCTCTCTCTCTCTCTCTCTCTCTCCGATTTACAAAGAGAAGATAAGTTTTTATTTTATTATCTCTTCTTCTTCTCTCTCTCGGCTGTGACGCCCGCTAAGACTATAAGGGATGACAGTCCTTTTTAATTGTTGCAGAGCTAATAAGCATTCTTATTTTCTTATTCGAATAAATTTTTTTCATTAGGTTGACATGTAGAAAATAGAGTCCATAGAACTTAGAAGGTCTTGCATTGAGAATTGGGAGATTGAAAGCAGAAGAGCTTATTTTTCACGGGTCACAACAATGTTAGAAGTTGTATAGTTATTAATCATTTAAAGATGATGATCTTTTTATGCCACTTGGGTATTTATATGAGCAAAGCTTGTACTAAATTTTCTATAGGTGTGTGTGCATTTGCCAGTTAAAAGTGATAGTGAATCCAACTAATGCACTTTATTTTATAGTGAATCCAACAAATTGCAGGAGATTTTTTTACATATGATTTATATTTTATAATTTATTTCTCAAATTGTACATATTGTATGATTATTTGACATTTAAATCTCATTTAAATAATTTTAATATTTATTATATCATCAGTTCACTCGGTTCCTTTAAATCCTTCTCTATTTTTGGTTATGTCCGTCCTTTCAACCTTGGTTTAGTAGAGTCATTGTTTGATCTAGAGATTAGCGAACTTTGTAGTGCCTGTACCAGCTATAAATAAATCCCTTAGGCAGCCAAAATTTTCACTCTGCATTCTCTTTAGAGCTTTTCATTAGAGTTTTCTCTCCCTCTCTTTTTTTCTAATTTATGCTTTATCTTCCACCATGCCTATAAAATATTTTACAAGAAGATCATGCTACCTGATTTGTTAGTCTACTGAGAGGTACCATCATGCTCATGCACAAACATCCCGATAGCTTTTGTCGCAGCGTGGAGAGCATTATTATCGAGCGAGGTTGGGAGAAATTGGCATACAACAACAAATCTGGTGTCGTCCCTATGGTGCAGGAGTTTTTGATTAATGCGAAGGACCACTAGAATAATCAATTTTTTGTTAAGAAAAAACTAGTGAGTTTTGCCAACACTGTTATTAACACATATTACGATCTATTGAATGTAGATTACAATCAATATCTTTTTTATTATAATGATCATCCCGACTTCAATGAAATCCTTAATTTCCCCATAAGCTCTAATATCCAGTGGAAAGACGGAGGAGAAAATTATTAATTTTCCGCCATTTCGAGGCAAAAGCTTAGCATACTTTATTTATGGCCCTGGGAATATTAGTAAGGTAACTAAAGATAGATTGAATTTTGCAATTCAAAAGGGCTTTACTATGGATGTATGGAAGATTATAATTCTATATAATATGCTTGAGGGTAGTACTATAATAGGCTTTAGTCATCATTCTATTATTTATGCTTTGTGTGTTGAGGCAGGCACGAGATCCTGATGAGGAAGTCTATATAGAAAAAATCATATGACCAAAAAAAGTCATTGAAGGGTTTGGTTTAAGACGAGAGATGAGGGAAAGCTCATATGCCCCTCGGTCCTAGGCCAAATCCTTCAAAACCCTAAATGAGCAACTTCAAGAAATTGGAGGACAAGTCTCAAACCTAAGGAAAAAGGCCAATGAGATTAGTTAGCGTTGAGAGAGAAAATTTGACTATCACATGGATCAATAGTAGCAACAATTTCATATATGTCCAAGTTTAATACCTTGCTTGTGCACATGCTTGAAAATTTTGGTTTCTATGCGGGTCTTAATGAGGCTTTATTTCCTATGGTTGCTCATTATCAGTCCTATGTTAGCACCCCGACAGAGCAGAAGAAGAGGAGAATGATGACCAGACTACTAGTTTTCTCCTCTCTTTTTTATATTTCTTTTTTTTTATATATGTAACCCCTCCCTTTTTCTATATCAATGAACACATCATTTTTTATGTATTTATTTTTTTTTTCTTGCTTCTTGTCATTTGGAAAACTTCATGATTAAAATAATAAAATTTCTTCACTTAAAAAATTACATCAGAGTGGTAACATCACGACGCTATTATTATAGCTCTTCGATGCCATTATGAAGCAGGTATAGGCTTAGAACCCGAGGATACAGCAATTGCGAAGATTCATTTCATTCCTCAACATGATCGGGCGACACCTCGACGCTCATTTTGTTCCTTTACCGGCTGGCACCTTAGTGCTGGTAGGCAATCTTTCACTCGACACTATGTAGAGATTCATTCTGTTCATCTATCGGTATGCGCTTGTATCTCAGCTGCGTATTATAGGTAAAACTAAAGTGTAATTTTTTTGCTAAAATATCCCAAAAAGCATTAAAATGTTGCAGTGCCATGACGTTTACTATACAATGCCGAGGAGCAAATGGTATTTTTTTAATATGGCCAGAACAAAAGAAGGTAGCCATGACGCTCATGATACGATTGAGGCACCGTTCATTTAATTCCTATAATTGAGAATTTCACGTAATGCCTTAGCAATGCTAGATTTTTTACATTTTTAGTGCAGGACACTCTTCTCCCTTATTCCGGATCTAAGATCAATATAGAGAGGGTTTTGTTACACGCTAGAACTAAGTTCGACGGTAGAAAGTTCTGACATGGTGCCTCGGCGCTTAATGGCTCACGCGTTGAATTAAGTGTAACAGACCAAAGGAATCGGCTCCACGACGTCGTGTTGTCGGCGTGGTGCTAATAGGCAGAGCGCCAGGGTTATGTTTCCCAAGAGCTTGGCGCCTCGGTACTGCGAGTCGAGAATGCACCTTTTAAAGATAAATTTTATAGAATCTAGTGATTTTTATGAAAATTTTAGCAGAGTGATGTTTTAGCAATACTAGATTCTCATATTTCAATGTCATTCTCCCTTGTTCTAGATCTAAGATCAATGGAGGGAGATTTCTCTTCTTCTCGCACCAGAACTAAGTTTAATGGTGTGGGTTCTTTGATGAAAACTAGTGCAGGAAAAGAAATATCATATAAAAGAATTTAAGAAGCATTATTACAATGAATCATTTACTTGGAGTGGACAAGAGATGGCTTTCGTAAAGGCGAGAGTCGATCTTGGAGTAAACAAGTTCACGAAAGTAAGAATCCAACAAAATATCAAAAATAGAAGTAGAACTGGAGAGTGGAAGGAAGAAGAAGATGGGTGAGTAGCTTTTCCCCCCATATTATAGTTTTCTTTCCACTAGTGGGGCAGTTATCTGCCACATAACCGTTCCCCCTGTTCCCCTGGGTAGTTTAGCATTCTTGGGGTGGGAAGGGCGATTTTTCTTGCTTCTTTAAACTACAGATCGTGCTCACAGCGCTTCATCACTGTCATGGCAGCGCTGTGGCGCTAGGCCGTTAACTTGTCAACTGAATCAACAATAAACAATTATAGCACCGCGACGCAAAGATCACAGCGCCATGATGCTGTAATACATAAAAAAAATTAATTTTTTTTTTTTTTTTGTTTTTTGTTTTTGTTTTTTTTTTTTTGCATTTTTTATGCAAATGATGATGAAGGTCGTTGAAATTGTTGATGACAATAGAAGATAATCTTTTTAACATTGATAGGCATTGTTATTGATGTCCATGATGTGCAATAGCCTTTTTGGCAATAAATGTCATTGATTTTGGTGATAACAATTGATAAAATTGTTTGTCGATCTTGATGGTGATAGCGAGCAGTGATATCAGTGATAATGGATGAAGACCATTGGTGATCGTGAGTGTTCACGCTATTCATAACATTGGGCAATGATTTGGTTTAACAGGTATCGACATGGGAGTTAATGAAGTGAGTCATCCTTATTGGCATGATCAGTTAGTGATGATGTTGTTGATGACATGAACTATATCTTATTGGCATCTATGGATGTTGACATTTTTATTAACATCAAACAATGTCCTTATTGGTGTTAGCAAGGATTGATGTTATTGATAATGATGGATATTGACCTTGTTGGCATTGGTGTTGGTGCTAATGTATGTGATAGCCTTGTTAATGTCAACCCGTGAATATTATGACCAAATTAAGAAAAGGTTGAAGTGGGTATTTTAAAAATTATTAGTTAATAAAAAGCTTATTTTCTAAATTTATTTAATATCGTATGAAAATTTAAGGATCAAATAATATTTGTTTGCTTCAAATAAAAAATTATATGCACTAAATAAATTAAATAATGAATATATTTCTTTTATTTTTTTAATGAGACATATAATAATTTAATATTTGAATAATAATAATTTAAGATCTAAATATGAGATTAATAAACAAATTGCATGATTTCATAAGTTAATTTAATTTTACTTGTAAATCTCTCGTCAAAATGAATTGATAAATATCAAATATTTTTTTAATAATTCTTTCATAGAAAGAGTATATTTTATCATTTTTCTAAAAGATTTAAGATTGATATGACTCTCAAAATACTACTAGTTAAAACACAAATCTTGATGTCGAAAGCGATATGATTTTGAGAAACCGTCGAGATCAGCTTAAAATATCATTTGGAATCTTTGGGACATCAATTAAATCCCAAAAGCTCTCAAATGTGGAGTGTTTATAGTCAAATCGGTCTCGCGCGGATCTAACGAGCCTAAGATCTCATAATTCCGACTTCATTTGGGCATCCAAATGCTCAAAATACATCAAATGATCGAAGGAATCATCTGAGCCGTCCGTCGAGGGAGTGGTATGAATTTATAAAATGCCCCTCCTCCCATCTATAAATAGGCCTTCATTCCTCACACATGAAGGGGGGCCAAGAGGCCAAGTGAAGAAGAAGAGGAGCTTAAGCAAGAGAAGAAGAAGAGGAGCTGAAACAAGTAAAGAAGAGGAGGTGCCCGAGCAAGGAAGAAGAGGAAGAGTCCGAGCGAGGAAGAAGAGGAAAATCCTAAGTGAGGAGGAAGAGAGAGCTTTGAAGCTTGAAGATCCTCCAAGCAAGATCGCACAAGATCGCACTCCCGCTCGGCCATCAACCAGTCATGCCACTTATCTAATTGTACCACATTCCCACCGGAGTCATCCAGCATCTCACCATCGATAACAACGATCATTGTTACGGTTATTCTCTCATATGCAATTACGTAATCCCGTTATCGGGAAGACTTTGTACTCACGAACAGATACATAGTGGAAGCTTTTTTTTCTTGGGCTAGGCCAGTGGATTTTCCCTCTTTTGAGGTTTTCCGTTAAAGTGCAGGTGTCTCTTGTTATCTTTAATTACGTGTGTGTCTTTGGACTTCACAAGGCTAAGTAAACTTTCACTCTCTGTGGTTTTCTTAATGAGTTTGGCGCCGTCGTGGGAAAAACCTTCAACCACAATTTCGTAAATATCCGCGTTATGGCCAATAGGCAACACTCGTCTGTGAGCCTCCGCTCCAACTCCGTCATTCTCAAAACCCATCCGAACCAAGGGCCAAGTTTTGCCTCTCCCACGATAGGCATGACCTTGAGGCGGGCAGGAATCTCTTTGGAAGATCGTGTCAAATGGAGGAGTCTCAAAATAAGATGATCCGGCTTTTGCAGGACTACAACGGCCACTCAAACATATCTCCCCAAGATCGGTCGTTGCGGGAAGAGGTCAAAGCGCTAATCCTCAGACATTGAGTTCCTCCATGGAGGCGTACGATCTCCTTGACACGCTAGTTCCACTCATCCATCGCAACAAATTACTAATCCACCAATTGTTGTTGATAGCTTCACACATGCTCATCTTATTAATCGCTCGTCATGACATTGGCGAGAATACAAGATGAATTTCACCTTCAAGAAATCATCTTTACCCACACGGTTATGAGGAGTCCTCACCTTTAGCTGAAGCCATTCTTCAACGTCCAATTCCCGTAGGTTTCAAGCTTCCGAGCATTGATTCCTATGATGGGGCAACTGACCCACACGAACACATCGACCATTACAAGACTATCATGCATATCCAACAAGCTCACGACACCTTTGCTTTGTCGGTCTTTCGTTACCCTCAAAGAGCTTCGCGCAGGTTCTCTCTTCCAAGGGGATCCATCCATACCTTTAACGAACTTGCGGGTTCTTTGTGGAACAGTTCATTGCAAACCGGAGAATCATTAAGGATTTCTCCCATCTTTCCATTATTGACGAGCGAGGAGAATCACTCAAAGAATACTTCGAGGTTCTCCCAAGCTTCGCCAAATACACAGGTAGACCACGAACTATTAAAGGAGTTTTCCTTGGAGGACTCTCCGGCTTTTATCATTAATGCACACGGTCCTCGTATACCGACTTAGTTCATCGTATAGAAGCACAAATCTCCGTAGGAAGCTATTAATGCCCATCGCAAACAATTTGAACAATATGCGGAAAAGCGTAGCGAAATGCGGACCGGCAGGCCCATCAAAAGAACAAGATGTATTGATCTCCCTCCATGACCTCCATATCAATCGACTCAACGAACATGCCTCCAAGCGGGCAACTCTTAATCTCAAAAGATTATCTAAATCAAAATTGGATATCATTGATTATTAGAAAGCAAGTCAACAATACCATTGAAAGGCAAAGATCAATGGTCAACTCGGCTAGCTCAAACAAATATTTAATTCAACCTCTTCCATACGGGTTAAGCGTCGTCGAATAATATTCGACTAACAACCTCGGACGGTCAAACGTCTTTGGTGGATTTCTCATCATACGGGTTAAGCGTCGAGCAAAATCGACTAACAACCCATGATAGGTCAAACGTCCTTGGTGGACTTCCGCGACCTCTTCCATGCGGGTTAATGTCGGAGCAAAAGCTCGACAAACCAGGTCAAAGCGTCCTTGGTGGACTTCTCACGACCTCTTCCATACGGGTTAATGTCATCGAGCAAAAGCTCTGACAAACAACCCAGGATAGGTCAAAACGTCCTTGGTGGACTTCCCACCGCCTCTTCCATACGGGTTAATGTCATCGAGCAAAAGCTCTGACAAACAACCCAGGATAGGTCAAACGTCCTTGGTGGACTTCGCACGGCCTCTTCCATACAGGTTAATGTCATCGAGCAAAAGCTCTGACAAACAACCCAGGATTGGTCGAAACATCCTTGGTGGACTTCTCACGGCCTCTTCCATACAGGTTAGCGTCGACGAATAATATTCCGACCAATAACCTAGGAAAGGTCAAAACTTTGTACCACTCACAGGTTAATGTCATGGGTAACACTCGACAAATAACCCGGATGGGTCAAAATCTCGGCCAGTTCAATTATATCCATAGCGTGCAAGTTAACGACATCAATTATCAGCTGTTGAACCATCACCCAATCGCCGCGGTCACCTATGCGGTCCTCCGGACTGACGTCGTCGACTCTTCATCGGTTGCCCGCCGACCCGTCGGCCGCTATAGCCATCCGCGCCATCGTAGCGTCCCTTTGCCGTAATCTGGACCAATCTCGCGGTCATCTCGCAACCGCCGGTCAGCGCGTCACCGGTCATCCGTCGGCTAAGCGGGTCGTCTGACTCGCCGATTGCCATTGCCGACACTGCCCGTCGGCGCCAACCCGTAACATCTTGCCGACTACTCGCCCGATCACTACCGTCGACCATCGCTAATCTCGCGGTCCCATCATGTCGCCGGTCATCGCCATTCTGACATCGGCGATTTACTCTGGGTTCTTGCGTAACCTGCTCGGCCCATAACCAATCTGGCCGCGCGGCCATTCACTCTCGCCCATAGACCATGGCCCGACCTTCGCGGTCACCACCATCTCGGTCATCCCAGCGGATTCGATCGATTCTATCGTCGGACCATCGCCGGTTGCGCTGCCACCCCATCGGACCACTAACATGGCCGGTCACAGTCGTCATTGCCGTCGCGCGGTCCACCTGACCATCGTCGGTAATCTCCGGTGTCCACCATCGCCGCGATCGTCACCATTGTCGGCGGTCATCCGGGTCTGACGCGGTCATGCCGTCGGCCGTCGCAGTCCGCTGGCACCATCGCGACAATCTTCCTTGCTCGATCGGTAGCCACGTCGACAACCGATCACCCGATTCTGGCACCGTCGACGCCCAACCACATGGCCCGGAACCACGGCGTATGCAGGTGGGCCTTGATCGCCTAACCGGCGGTCCGGCGATACGCCGACCACGGCGGTATGCAGGTGGCGATCCTCCCAACGCGACGGTCGGCGAATTGATCGGAAACGGCTATCGCGAGCGCTGATCGCCTCTAACGGGGCCGGTCAGGTGCGGAACCGATATCTGGTGGGCGCCGCCCTCTAACGGGCGGTCCGGCGGGGCGATAACCGGAACGGCGTATCACGTGGGCCTTGATCGTAACCCGGACGATCCGGAGGCGGTAAGCGAACCATGATGTATACCGTGGGCCCGCGCCTCTAACGGGGCCGGCGGTCGCCGGATCCACGGCGTATATGCGTGGCCTTGATCGCCTCTAACGGGCGGTCCGAGGCGGTGCGAACCACGTATGCAGGTGGGCCTTGATGCCTCCCCAACGGGTGGTCAGCGTAGGTAAGCGGAACCACGATGTATGCGGTGGGCCCTCGCCTCTGGCACGGTCGAGGCGGTAAGCGGAACCACGACGTATGCGTGGGCCTTGATCGCCTCCAACCCGGGCCGTCCGGCGAGGCGGTGGCTCACGGCGTATGTGAGTGGGCCTTGATCGCCTCTATCCGGACGGTCAGGCGAGGCAGTGCGCCGGAAACGGCGTATCGTGGGCCTTGATCGCCTCCCCACCGGACGGTCCGAGGCGTAACCGGAACCGGCGTATATGTGGCGCGATCGCTTCGCCTCTAACGGACGGTCAGACGGGCGGTAACCACGGCGTATCGTGGGCCTTGATCGCCTCTAAGCAGCCGTCCGGGTAGGCCGGAACCGGCGTATACCACATGGGCGCGATCGCCTCTCAGCGGACGGTCAGGTGTAAACCGGAACCATGGCGCTGATGGGCCTTGATCGCCTAACCCGGACGGTCCGTGATGCGGAACCACGGCGTATCTGGTGGCGCTCTCTTGATCGCCTCCACGAATGCTTGATCGCGCTTCTTGTCTCCAAAGGACCTCACTCGAAGAAGGAGAGGGAAAGGTGTGCCTCTCTCTCACCCTGGGGAATTTATAGCCCCCAAAAAGGGTAAAACCCTCAAAAATGGCTCAAAACCCAAATCCTCGGCGGACAGCGTATGTGTGCATGAGCGCCACGGCCATGGCCAGCAGCTCATCAGCCGGCCAGCTCCCTGCGACCAGATCACCCGCGGCCCGCGCTCCAGCGTAAATCGCTGACCCGCTTGACCCGAAGGGCACCAGCCGTCTGGAGAAGCCAGCGTATCGACCGCGCCTTCAGCGGGCCAGCGTGCCGTAGCAGCGCTGCGCCAGAGTGAAACCGAGCGCCATGGCGCCCCTGTCCCGAAACTCCGAAAATTCGTTATTTTCGAGCATTTGGCATATATTTTTGGATGATTAAGCTAATGTCATCCAAAAATAGGAAACGATATGACTCTCAAAATACCACTAGTCAAACACAAATCTTGATGTCGAAAGCGATATGATTTTGAGTCAAAAGCCGTCGAGATCAAGCCTTAAAATATCATTGGAATCTTTGGGGCATCGATTAAATCCCAAAAGCGACTCTCAAATGTAGTGTTTATAGTCAAATCGGCGTCTCGACGGCCGGATCTAACGAGCCTAAGATCTCATAATTCCGACTTCATTTGGACATCCAAATGCTCAAAATACATCAAATGATCAAAGGAATCATCTGGCCGTCCGTCGAGGGGAGTGGTGGCTTTACATGAATTTATAAGAATGCCTCCTCCCATCTATAAATAGGCCTTCCTCCTCATGAAGGGGAGCCAAGAGTGAAGAAGAAGAGGAGCTGAAGCAAGAGAAGAAGAAGAGGAGCTGAAACAAGTAAAGAAGAGGAGGTGCCCGAGCAAGGAAGAAGAGGAAGAGTCCAAGCAAGGAAGAAGAGGAAGAGTCAGAACGAGGAAGAAGAGGAAAAGCAGTGAGGAGGAAGAGAGCTCTGAGCTTGAAGATCCTCAAGCAAGATCGCCTGAATCGCACTCTCGCTGACCATCAATACCGCAGGCCACCGTTTATCTAATTGTACCGCATTCCCAAGAAGTCATCCATCTCCACCATCGATACTTACAACTCGATCGTTGTTACACGTTGTTATTCCTCTCTACGTAATCAGATTACGTGAAGACTTTGTACTCAACAGATATATAGTGGAAGCTTTTACTAGCTCAGTGATTTTTCCCTCTTTTCGAGGTTTTCCACGTTAAAAATTAGGTTCTTTGTTGCTCTTTAATTACTCGTGTGTGTGTTGGACTTCACAACAAGGCTAAAATCTTTCACTCTGCTGGTTTTCTATCACGCAACAAAGATAATCATCATGTACAATCAATATCTCATAATTGCAAAATTAATAAGATATTAAAATAAATAAAGAATTAAGATAAGTAACATTGGATAAAAGAAAAAAAGTGCAAATTAATATATAGTGATTCAACTCTCTAATGGGCTTATGCTCACTTCCTGAATTCTTCTTTCAATATTTTCACTAATCTCTCCTTCATGAACACAAGGTAGAGAAATCTCTCTATTTTATGGGGAACGATAGAACACAAAATGTTTCTAATCAAAGTAAGAAGTGTACCACTTATAGCATAACCATCAGGTAATCAATAATGCCCATTTCAACATGTCACTTGCTACTTCTAGCACAACGCACTCGATAATCAACCAATAATAAAAGATATTATTAAGATCCACAATCTATCTTTTTATAAGAAAATAATCTCTCAATAGACAAATTCATAAACTTAAAGATGTAAGATTTGTAGGATGAAGATGATTTGGAGTGTGTTTGAAACAATTATAACTATCTGAAAAAATAGTGGTGAAATTGATGTAAAATAAAATATTGTTTAAAAAGCTATGATGGGTATTACAAATTTTAAATTTTATTTTAGACCCTAATGTTAGGTCCATTAGACTAGTAGACCTCATTTAGCCCAAATCAGCCTAAACTCTCATAAAATCAAACCAAATTAAATCAAACAATCTTAACCTCACATATCAAATACAAACCAAGCACAATTGGTCTCAAATAGATTAATTGGCTCACTTACCCTAATTCTATTCATTTAGGTTACTTTTACCCAAATTAATTTCAAACTAATCAACCTAATGACACCCAAATCATCAACCATGCCCAAACTCCCATAAAATCAAATCCAAATCAAATCAAAATTATTTGAAATTGATCTTGCTCTAACCATTAGGAATATTATTTGAACTTAATTGAAACTTGATTAAGGTTCAATTTATTAATTTTGTCTACATAGCTCAAGTTGACTCAATCAAATCCTATAGGGTTAAACTTGAATTCAACCCAATCCAAACCAAATTTACCGACCTGAAATCGACAATTTTTTTAAACTAAGTATGGTTAGAAGCTTAATTAGATAATTAAGTATTATTAAAAAAAAAATTAAGAATAGGTATAGTTACAATTAGTGGCGTCACGCCATGCGTCGACTCGGCGTAGCGTGGGTATTATCGTTAAGTCTGAAGCCGGTCGCCCACTAATTGGACGGCGGCTTCAAAGTGTGATTTTTTGTGAGATAAAGTGACGTCCGCGGTTTAGGGCTATGAAGAAAACCAGGATTTTCACGTATACATAGAGTTCCGTACTCATCAAACAAATCTTAATCCTTCAATTTAATAAACCTACTTTAAAACAAAAAAAGTGCAATTTAAACTTGATATGTTATTAGCATCAAGTTGGTAATAGTTTAATGGATGACAATCATATGAAGTTAACAAATTCATTTGAAATGGACAAATAAAGAAGTTCATTATGACATAACCAAATTTAGCGTGTACATGACTCTAGTTTGTAATGAAATAGATAAATAAAGCGTGAATGCACAAAGTATATTGTTCAACATAGCAGCGCCGTGAATCGCACCACTCAGTGTGTCGTTGCGGGATGGGCGATCCGCGGTGATGGTGACCCTACTACGATCCTCGGCGGTGTCGTCATATGCATCGTGGAAGATAGGTGGCTACGACTCATATGTAGAGGCGATATGTAGAAAGGACACGGATCGATCGTAGAAGGACACGGATTAGCGGAGTAGATGGTCGGCGCTCGTCATGGTGTACAACACCTCTGCAGACCGTCGTAATATGTGTCATGTACCATATGTACGCTCATCAGTCTCGTATGTCGGCTCGTACTATCAATACATCCACAGCAAGGGTGATCATCCAATCTTAGAAGTATGGTGAAAGATGTCGATGCAGCGATATGCTCCCTTTGAAAAATAGTATGTAAAATTACAATTACATAAATATTGAATTGAGATGAATACTTATATCGGGATTACATAAAACGCTCCATTGGTGCTCACGTGTAGTAAGTGGTCGGATCCGAGGCGAGGTAAATCTGAGAAGCTCGCGATCACGAACCGGTGTATTGGTGAAAATTGTCTTCCACGTCCATCCTCATCTAGGACGCAATCCCTCCACTCTCCCGGCGACAATGTGTGGTAGTGGTAGTAAAACCGGTCGACATCAGCTTTACCAGACCATCGACCCTTTTGAAACTAGGGCCCAGGGTCATACATCTGCACGGGAATAAAGGCGACGGCGCGACACTGTCGATAAATGTCGCAACCCTCTTCGGTGATAAGAGGGATCGTCTTATATATGTCGGTGAGCATGTATATGATAGATGTGATGTGATCTATTGTCAGGATATTTTTTCAGCGTATAGTAAAAATTATGTTAAACATAATCTGCATTCTGAATATTTGAGCTAAAGTGTTATCTGCGGATCAACGTATGTGTTTGTGTATGGTAATTTCCTACATGCTATGTTGAACTTGGCGGCCACATACTTCTCATTCCATGCGGAAAGCAGTTTAAATATATATATATATATAAGTCGATAATTTGAAAGTAATTAACAACACATACTCAAACCAATGCCGAGACCAAAGAACTCAGAGATATAAACATGTAGACACCACATGAATATGCTCCCAAGCCCAAATCAAGGAGGTGTAGAACCTATGTTGGCCCGCCTGACTCTGCTCCCTCTATAGATGAGCTAACCGCCCACCCATGTATATCATGCTAAAGGAATCGCGTCATCCAGAGTGGTAAATACCGCAGTGGACCTCAAACCGGCATCGCGTAGAAGCACCAATCAAAATAAAATATAAGACGCAAGTGACTAAGAACCTCCATGCTCGATTGATGACTTAGAAAGTCCACGCCACCCACCTCATGCATGGGGGTGCCCACCCATTGTGAATGTCGACCATCGACCGACGGACGATCACGTCACATCGGCAGTGTCATCCCAACAAATCATCGAAAGAATCGCCGTGTGTTATCTCTTCCTCGCCAATCACAATCGCCTATGATAGGCCCATCAACCCGTAGTCCTGGATCATCGCCACGCCTGAGGCCATACCATCTCACCTACTGAAGGTGGAAGGTATCTCTGAGACCATCTCTCAACCAAGGCCAAATAAATGATGATCTAATGAAAGCGTAGTGACTAACACGCTCATGCCCACCGCTTCTAGCCCATGGATGAATCCTGCATGTGATGGGCCACTCCTTCAAAGATAAGTGTGATGCGGCCTCGCACGGTGCTCGCAAAAAAAAAAATAATGTCACTAACCAAATAAAAGGTAAGAAGCGTAACGATAAATAAAATAAAAATCACTTACGATCTGAGTGACGCCTACGCATGGGAGGCAATGCTGATGAACCTCAGTGTAGGCTCTAATGGTGGGTGGCCTCCTACACGCCGACGCCTAATGGTGGGCTGCTTCTCCGCCATCGCATCAAAAAAAAGAAGACAAATATAATAATGTTAATATTGTAAAATCTAAGAGTAAGATAACCGAAAGAGAGAAAGATAAGATTATCCATGTGTAAAATCTAACCTATAAGTAAAAGGGAAAATGTATTGACTAATATTATGAGGGCAATGACCAGAATGACCAGCTTTGTACGCTAAATTCGCATCGCTACCTACATTTTCATCCATTGGTTTTTGAATCTATTCGATGAGTCACCGACCTTCGAAAAGTTGTGCAACGCCACTAATCCATGCCACCGAGATGGCCAATCGAACGATCTAGAGTATAAAATTCATTTATGTATATTATACAATAGAGTGTAGTATCGCGGACACACACGTGAGATGGTTCAACCCGTCAAATCCCAATGCAAAGAATCACATGTGGGCATGGACAATGATATATGATCGCCATACCACAATCATAGAGGCCATTATCTAGAAATCAACTCTAAATGATCGGAACTCCAAAAAATTTGCATCTCAGGGTTGATATTTACATTCGTGGAAATGCCTTTCCCTTATTCAGTAAAGGTGGACATCCTTTGAGTATAAATAGACAAGTCGACTTCCTCTTGTTGAGTAGTGGATAACCGCCATGAACAATGCTACTAAGTTGTAATATAGCAAGGATTAAAGCCTGAATAAAACCACGCGCTTTGACACCATTAAAACACTATGCATTCGTGCCATTGTCCCATAACGCATACCACCATCGCACAAGGGACCATTTAATGGTCACGCTTACAAGCCAATTGTACGCTTCTTCTTTAACATTTTAATATCTAACATTAAACGGTAACCGAATGAAATATCATCGTGATATTGCCATATATATTTGGCATAAAACTCAACATCAAATCCCCAACGCGACCTTTTAAAATTTTCAAAATGACACAAAACAATGCCCGTGAGTTGCCCATGGAAAAATCTCTTTGCATCCACCAATCAAAGATGTTTATCAGATATTATGCACAAATCACGTCTAGCAGACACTACGGCAACACATCATGCAAGCACAACAAGAACCACAACCATGAATCAACATTCTGACTACACAAGAAAAAGCGAGGAAACAAACCATTATCCGCCGATTCCTACTATTAATCATATCATACTTGCCCAACAAAAAGTACCGTCTCAAGCTCAACACCGGTCGCAGCCTACTCCATCCCATTATTGAAGGTCCAAAGGCCCAAAAGTCCTCAAAATGTCGATAGTGGTAGATTGAATTATGTGTAGACTCATTGTAAAGTACTACAAACCGATTCCATATAAAGACCGAGAGTCCATGTGACTCTTCCCAGCCGAATATTACTTTTATTACCTTACTTCGCATCCCAAGCTTTCATATACTAAACTTTAACATTGAATTTCGACTCCATTCTACCTATAATCTCTAGTTTTAGATCAACTGCATCAATGTGTATGATGAAGCTATGAATTTTGAACTACACCGAGATGACCGATGCACTTATCGCATTGACACATCTATGATTTTCACCAACTCTTGATATTCTCCAAGCACCCCGTAAGTGTCTGCTGCTGCTACAATGCAAACGCCACTTACAGGGCCTTGTAGGACTATCGTGCTCACATACAACCGTGTAGTTCTTCTGGTTACAGGTAACTGTTTGGAATTGAACATTATTTACTATGCACCATCCAACAACAAAGAAATTGCACTATTTACTTGCAAACACATACCTTCAACAAGGTCATTTGGAATTTCACTCATCTCTATGGCGGTTTCGGATGAGCATCAAAGTAAACATGTTGTCCCACTCTCGTAGTTACATTCTGACATGTTTGTGTGGACAACATATGACTCTCACAATATGAAATGAGTGATTTTTCGCCAGATTATGACTATCTATATTCTCAAGCATAGCTTCTAACCCGACAACATCATCACTAATATCCTCCGCCGACTACTACTGAGCCACTACTCATAGTGTGATACTCATCTTCGACCGCAAAGACTTTGAGGCACATACGGTTCATCCAACGATCATATCACGCCACATAACTTATAAGTTGAGTAACAAATTATCATATTAATTATTAGTATAATCGATAAATGTTGATATACTACCGGAATCAACTCATCAAAGCCGCTATCCCTGAGGCTGTGCGATGAAATCTGTAGTATAGATATATCGACTACGGATCACTGATGTGGATGCAATATTAACATCGTCCACTTCGACATACAACACCAACATCTGACGGAAAGCTTCGTCAAGCTTAACTTCGCAAACGTCATCGTCAGATATTACATACGCTATAAATCCACCCAATCGCATAACGACTGTTAGAGTGACCGTGGCTCAATCAATGTGCAAGATTCTCATAATTCCGCTTCAATTCCGTAGTGCATGACGTAACCTTAATCGACGATTTCAACCTCCCATGTAACTTGGACTGAACTGCTCATGGATACTTAATTCGCCTCCATAGAAAAGGATCAACGAAACAAATTCTCTGTTTATTCTTGTCAAACAAACTATATACTTTTAACACTGAATCGAACGCCACGCAAACATACATACAACTCAAATCCCAAACAAAAGTCTAAAAATACTACTCAAATTCCTACCATACATACTCTATTACTTTATAAATTGATAAGTAGGGATTTACCGTGATTTTATAATAACGAGGATGTGCAAGTCGAATCCTCCAGAAAATTCCAAAAAATGGAGCCACAATCGCCGGAAGCTAATGTTGGCTTCCAAACCCTGCTATATGAGAGAGGAAAGTGTCAAACGTCGTAAACGCGGCTGTCGGCAAGAAAAACAAGTTTAATACCCGAGGGAGACGACAATGCAAGGTTGGAGCCGACGCCGGAAGCTCTCGTTCAGAACGGCGGTCGGACGGGGATGCCAAGCTCGAGAGTGAGGAATCGTGAGGAGAAGTTGAAAAAACAGGGAATCGACCTCTAATAATAGTTTGGGGCCAATTATAGTGAGGCCGAAGCCAATTTATTGGGTACGCCGACGCCCAATTAGTGAGATTGACTTACTTAACGCAGTACAGCCACGCTGGCGACGTGGCCTATTAATTGGACTATACCTATTCTTAATTTTTTTAATAATACTTAATTACCTAATTAAGCTTAAAGCCATACTTAGTTTCCCCAAATATTACAATTAGCACATATACATGATTGAACATAACTCATGTCAAATTGCAACTCAATTTCGTCAATTGGTTCAGTTGACCCAAATAAGTCTAAATGAATCATAATGAACAGAAGCTCAATCCAAGACAAATTGAGCCAAGCCAACCTTTCCAATCTATTTCAAATTGATAATTGAACATAACCCAACAACCCTTTGGATCTAATTTGGCCAATTTAATCAATTGACCCAAACTAACCCTAATGAAGCCATATGAACCATGTCATGCCAAAATCCAATCTAAGTAAAATTGAGTTAAGCCAATCACCAACATATTTTAAATTGATATTTGAACATGACTCAATAACCCTCAGTCCTCATTTGGTCAATTGGTACACTTGGTCCAACCAAATCATGCACAAATCTAATAAAACTTGACATAACTCACCCTTGGATTATCTTGGACCTACATAAGTAGACCTAATATAAAGCAAACCTGGTTTATCCCAAACCAAGTGAACCTAGGTTCCAAATGAGGATAAAACCCAAAATGGTAAAGTTTAACCCCTCCCTTTAGCTTGGGCAGTCTCTTTAGCATTGCTAGAGCTCACCAAATTGACTCAACTTTAACCAAAGTTGGTTTGCCCAGCTATTGACCAAGGTGAGATCCAAAACACCTTGGACAACCCTTAGTTCACCCACCATGGGCAATCCATTTCATCCCACTACCTTATACTTGGCCAATCACTAGAGGAGCTCCACTTCATCGCCCAGGACCTCTTTTAAGCCACTACACATCACCTCCCAATATAACCTAGTTAAAATGAGGATTCATATAGAGAGACAAATACACTTTGAATTGAAATCACCTAACTCATTCCAAAGCATCCTCATACTCTAAAGAGAGTTCCTATTGTTCCCAGGTTCTTGCACTCCCTTTAGCCACCATCAAGCTATCTCAACCAACACCTCAAAAAATCATCCCTCATTCAAAACCTTCCACAACACAAATTGACATTCCTTACACTTCCAAAACCAAAAATAAATCGAGAACCACTTGATTTGAACACAAGTTAAAGAAAACCAAATTCAGACTCACTATAGTGTGTTGGTCTTAGGAACATCGGAGAAGGGGTGAAGGGCAAGGAAATCTTCTTAGCAAGGCTTCAGTTCCACTAAATGAAGCTACCCCAATCATTAATTCCACTAGATGTTGGCTCTAGTAAGATAAATACTCAAAATCGTAGAAAGCCTTTAAGTTCTTTATGCTTTGTGAGGTGTTTGATCGATTCGTTAGGATCCAATCATAGAAAAAAAAACCTTGCATTCTTCTTCATGATCCTTTTGTAATTAATTTGTGCGACAATCCGGCCTTAATCGAATAAGATTTGGTGGAAGGTGAACAATCTCTGCCTCTCATCGAAGGTTGAAGATGAATCACGTGCCACCCATTTTCTGTGATTAGAATGGATGGTCGTGATCTAATCTCTCCATTATATGTGATTTAATCTCTTAATAATCAAGGGTTTGATCTGAGCAATTCAATTTTTGATTGAACGACCCAAATCAATACTACGTTCGCTACCAGATGATTTAGTGCCATGGGGGATGGTTTAAATAATCAATCTCGAAGTGCAACGTGTAAAGTGCGGCGGACTTGGTGTCGCATGTGTAAATTGGTTTAATTAAGGTTTAAAATAAGTTTAATTAATCAGAACTTTTAAAAATCATAACTAATTATAAAAATTCTAAAAAATTGTAAATAAGTACTCTTTAGATTCAATAAATAGAGGAGAATCAAGAAAATAAATAAATGCCTAAATTTTTTTGTTTATTAGAGAGTAATTAAAGTTTATTTGAAATCCTTAATTATAAAATTAACCCTAAATTAATCACTAAAAGGAATTGAAATTTTAGGATACATTCCTAGCTATGTTCTCTAGCTCTTATGAAAATTTGAAGGTATTTGAGTGAGTGGAATATTAGATGTGTATTTTGGATTTTTAATGACTTAATTAACCCAATTATTAAATTATAAAAAAAATGTGAATCTTCAAATTAGTGTTTTGGTATTCAAGTACTATTGCTTAACATGGAAACACATATAATAAATTATTAAAGACTCTAGTTCTAATTAAATCTTAAAAGCATCATTAATTGAGTTAATTAATAATTAATAATTCATTTAATAGCCTAGAACTTAAAAAATTCCTAATTAATTGCATAAATATCTAAAAAAATATGAATAACCACACTTTGTGCTCAGCTAATAGAGTGGTTTTCATTGAAATCAAAAGCCCTAATTTGTTTTATATATTTTGAGAGTAACTACTTAATTTAAAATTTTCTCATTAATTTAATTAATCAAAAAATATAAGTCCAAGTAATTTGAATTTTTTTAGAACTTTATTATTTATCATTATGCATCTTTGATGATTTTCTTATAATTTTTTGGGCTTATATTTCATGGTTGATTAAATTTGTAGGTCTTTTGGAATTAATCAGATTAATTAAATATCAAACCTTAATTAAATCATAAATATGATGTTTTAGAACTTTAAATTTTGTAATGAACAGTGAATGTCATGGGATAATTGTTAGTTGAGTTTAGTCTCTCAAAAGCATTAATTACTTTAATTGAGAATCTCTTAAATGAACTTAATTGAGCTTAAATGATTTTATAACCATATGTTTAAACTTGAAATTAATAGCTTAATGGAATATCTTCATAACACCTGACTATCCTCTTAGCAATCCATATGTATATGCTTGGTCAAATATTCATTACCTGTAAATGAAATGATTGCATCTATTTTCAAATCATAAGTTCTATGTTTACATTGCATTCATTCTTTCAAGCTATTATCATTACAAAATTTCTAGATTAATTTCCTTATTATTTAAGTTTCAATTGACTAAGAAAGGCAAAGATAAAAATATCAATCATATATTTTTAATGCAATCACAAAATAAATAGTCTAAACTCGAGATCACAATGCTAGGTTCAATAGATGCTTTTACCCCACATCTGGGTATAACAATGACACGTACCTAAAAATATAAAAATGCACATGTATCTATGCATATATGTATGTATGTATGTATGTATGTATGTATGTATGTATGTATGTGTGTGTGTGTGTGTATGTATGTATATTACATACAGATATGTATGCATGTATGTATGCATGTATGTATGTATGTATGATGCCTAAGTAATAAATTACTCAAGCAAATGATTTTCAAATTAAACAAAAGTATTCTATTAAGTTATGAAATAATGCAATATTTAAGAGAAATAATTCTCGAATAAAAAGGATTTGTTGAATGTCATGAAGAATTCCCAACTTATGCTTCCAACTCTAAGATATGACATCATTTAAGTTTGATTCAAACTTAGGTTTTGATTAAAATTTAGCTCTTCACCAAATCAACTTATATTTATAAAATTTACCTTTTAAACTTTATTAAGAGTAAGGTATGAAGAAGAGCGAATCTCATCCCAAGTGAAACCCATCATTCTTTACACTCTTTAAAACATTAAATTCAACTCAAATCCAAATGAAATGCACAAATTAAATCCACCCATAAGGCATTAATCATTAAGGCATAGCTTTGTCTCGCCACACTAGTCTTTACACACAATTTATATTTATAGATCACAAATTATAGAGTTAGCTTAGGCCAGTGCTTTATTGTGATGTATTAATTTTCTATTTTATAATATAATATTTTAGACGAATTTAGGATGTATCTGGTAGATGAGATGTTAGTGTGATGTTCATTAGACTAATATTATTTTTTACAGGAGTTATGCTCAATAAAAAAATTCATTATAATGAAACTTAAATTTAATAATTTTGCTTGGATGTACTATTTACCCTGCAAGCATAGCTCATTAGGACAGGTGGGCTTGGACATCCACTGGTTCCAATCTCCACTATATAAATTATAATTGTTTTATGTGTATGTATGCTCCAATTAACCTCTATTTTACAGATGTAGTTTGGATTTTTTTTTTTAGAATTTTAAATGTAATTTATTTTAAAACTAAATTAGAGCCAAAAGGTTTAGGATGTGCCGTGCGTGGAGACATAGACTTGGGAGGCCCTTTGAATCCTAGAGTGCCCACATCTTGGAGATGAAAATGAAGACCCCCATTGGCTTTTCTTTTCGTGTACTTAGTTCTAGATTGAACTGTATAAGAGCAGAACTCTGCTGTCTATTTTTTTTTCTAGAGTGTATAGCGAAATACAACCTCACCTACCTTTTCTTATAATATTTTGATTTATTTGGTGTGTTTATATTATTTGCATAATAGAAATAACATGCTTTCTTTCAATTTCTTTTTATTATGATTGTGTTTTTCGAATATTGGTCTAGATTCTGATAAGATCTTAGGAACTACCTCAACTAAATTAATTAACTCAAAATCAAAGATTAATGCAACTGATAATCCCACCTTAAAGTCTTAAACATAAACAATCAAAATAATTAGAAACCATAGGTTTGTTGTGCAATCATAATGCACATTGCTTTCTTTCCTGAAATGAGAGTCTTCAGCCATTGCACTTAAGGGGTATTTGTCTAGTGAAGATTCACCTTTCTAATTGATTTAGCCCACAACTATTTTTTTATCATGCATATAGGTATACTTGCATACCTATATCTTGTCAATAAAATTATGAGACTAAAACATATAAAAAATAAAATTTTATTGTATTAGTTAGAAGCATTACTCATGCTAGTCATAATCTTAAAATTTAGAGAGAGTCTAAGTTATTATATTTTCCTTAATAAATAATAGCCTAGTTATCATGCATTATATAAGACTTAGCCACATAGTTTTAAAGTATGTTGTGCTAACTAATAGTCCATCATGTGGTTGTAAGTCTAAAAGAGGATGAGTTTACATTCTCGAATGCAGTGTGCCATTATATCTCATTTCCTCCTCATTAGAATAAGTTGAACTTTTAGCATGTGCTGAAGCACTTTAGTCCTATGTTCTAAACTTACCTGTTTCTCTTTTAATATGTAAATAATCTCCTCTTAGGCATTCTTACGATTTGTCTGTTGAGAGACATAAGACTTAGTATTATAATGAAATATCAATTCGAAAAAATAAATAAATATCAATTTCAAAATATAAAGCCCAATTATATATGATAGATAGAAGTGCTTACTAGACTTCACAGTATTAAAGTATTTCCTACTAGTCTTCCTTTGAAAATCGGAAAGAACTACTCTTGATTGAGCTCTCATGTTTGACTACCAAATTAGTAATCCTTAATTCAAACTTTAAAATCTATAAAGATGTTAGCTGACTAATTTAATCGAGTTTTCTTAAGAGATCACATCTTCTATAATATAATTATTTACGAGAACTTGACCTTGTAGAGAACTTACAACTCAATTTAAAATAAACCGTGTCTTATTTCATCCATATGAGATAGGAAAAAAAATCTATGATACACGAAGACCCATTAGTATTATGAGTCTTTATTAAGTGATTGAATCTATTATAAAGTGATATATCCACTTTTCGAGATAATATATTATTCTTTAGTGTTGTGTTCGACTATTAAATAAGTATCCTCAAAATCTATATGGTGTCCTCACATATTTTAATAACCAGACGCACAATACAATACAATTATGATATATTGAGACAACTTTTCATTATTATTTTACTTTAAGATTATTACCACACATCCATTTAGATACAATTTTTATTATTTTACAAAATTTCTATAAGAATTATTTTTGAATAAATTTACTAGAGTTTGATATCCATAGAAATATATTTGACTTTTTCAAAAAGTATAAAAAATATATATTATCCATAGCATATTTAAAAATAATAATTTCTCAACATTTTAATAACAATCTTTCACAAAAAAATTATATCTATCCTAAATGAACCCCTAGTTTTATCTCTGAATTATTTAGGGGTCATTTGTGATCACTTTTATTTTTTATTTTATGTTTTTATTTTGTTTTGTTTAAAAATAAAACTTATTTGATTATACTTGTTATTTTTAAAAATACTCAAAATATCTAAAAACTATTTTGAGTGTTTTAATAATAACATAAAAGCACTCTAAATAAACATATTTTCAAAAATAACATGCAAATAAAAATAGAAAAAAAAATTGATCCCTGTTGCGTGCTAAAAAACTCATAGCGGTAAAATAAAATTTTACATCTTTGTTTGTATAGAAATCCATCACACACACAGATAATTAAAAAGACAATAAGAATCTATATAATTTTTATGTAGAAAAACCCCAAGAATAGGGAAAAAAATCACGGGATCTAGACCAGTAAAAATGCTCAACTATATATCTATTTTGGAATACAAAGTTTAAACTTTCCCGATAACGGGATTACAAGGTTGTATGTGAGAAGGTCTGACAATGAGAATTCTAGAAGAACAACAAATATGCGGTGGTAGTTATAACGGGGTTGTTGGTGGCGATGACAAATAAGCATATGACAAATGGTGACTTGATTAATTTTAACAACTTCTAGCTTTCTCCCAGCCTTCCTCCCTTCATGCCAAGAATGATGACCTATTTATAGTATTCCAAAAGGGACATTTTGATCATTGTAGTCAAAATCCCAAAACACTCCATCGGACAGTGCATATTGATTTATTTAATCATAGATAATTTTTTTATGATTTAACCATCCAAAAGATCTTCGATTTGAGTGAAGCTCGTTGATTGCCTCATCGGTACCGACTAATTATCATATCAAATTTGGAAATCATTTGATCAACCAGTATGTGTCTCGAAATTTCATATATAACTTTTGAGCTTGATTTGAACTTGATTTGATGATAACCGATTTTAGTGTTGTTGGACTTATCTCACTAAGTCTTTTAATTCTCTCTTTTTTATTTTTATTTTTTATGGGTGACATTTGGTTTGAAAGAGAGGGGCCGTGAGTCTCCCAATTTTCTCTTTTTTTTTTTTTATTTTGTCGTGAGTGAGTGACAGAGAGGAAAAGGAGAAAAGAGGGGGAGAGAGAGGGACGTTGAGAGAGAAAGAGATAGGATAAGAGAGAAAATTATTATTATTATTTTTTAATAAAGAATGTAAAGAATTTTTCTTAATTTAAAATATCAATAATTTTCTCTTCTTTCTTTTTTTTTTTTTAGAAAGATGAAAAGTTTATATATATATATATATATATATATATATATATATATATATATATATATATATATATATATATATATATATGAAGAGTTTTCTTATTCTTTTTTTATTATTTTTTAAAAGAAGATGAAGGATTATTTTATTTTATTTTATTTTATTTTAAAAATTCTTGAAGAATTTGAAGAATCTCTTTTTCAAGTATAAATACTCCTAAGAGGTAATGAAAAATTTGCACCTTACTTTCTTTACTTCTTCTCGTTTCTACTTACTCGTATAGCGGTGACTCTCGCAGTTCCTCCCCAATCTCGGTTTCAACACTGGTGCACAGCGATCTAATTCAAGCTCCAGCTTTCTTTGTTTTGGTAGCCTCCATTAACCTGTATAACGGTGCCGACCCCCCTCACAAGCTTTAGTGTGCTTCCAAACTTGAAAAATAGAGAATATCTTCATGGGTGAGCATCCTTCAACAGATATCTCAATGTCTAAAGATACAAGATGATAGGTTGCGGAAGCATCAGGGGACGGCGAGATCCGATGATGTAACGTCAACTATCAATAGTGATACTTTGATAATCTTCAAGAAGAAGTTTCATTTTACAAATGATTTGGTGGTTATTCCTCATAAAAGATCGCAACGAGCTTATTCTCCTCACTTGGGTACCTTTTAAGGTTTTGCCTTCGAGTTTTGATATACATGTATCTTGGCCTTTATAAGATTTTTGATGTACCAATACCTTTTGAAGCTTTGTACCTATACCTTCTAAGACTTTCGCCTACTGAAGTTTTTGATGTACATATATCTTCTGAGGTTTTTGCCTGCTGAGATTTTTGATGTACATATACCTCTGAGACTTTTGCCTATTGAGGTTCTTGATATACATGTACCTTCTGGGGCTTTTTCCTTCTAAAGTTTTTAATATACCTATACCTTCTGAGACTTTTGCCTTCTAAGATTTTTGAAGTACATATACATTCTGAGGCTTTTCTATCAAGTTTGATGTCTTCTCCTGAGGTTTTTCTTCAAATTTTGATGACTGACCTTCTAAAGTTTTATCTTCTAAGATTTTGATGATCTGGCGCTTTTGCATTGAGATTTTGATTATACTTTGGCGCTCTACCGAGATTTTGATATATATATACATTCTGAGGCTTTTGTCTTCTGAGATTTTTGATGTACCTGTACCATCTAAAACTTTTATGTGTTGAAGTTTTTGATGTATCTATACCTTATGAGGCTTTTACCTTCTAAGATTTTTGATGAGTGGAGACCCTGTCAACCGCTTACTCTCTTCGAGTTTTTCTAGTGAGAACCTTGTCTACTATTAACTTCTCATCGAGGCTTCCTCAGGGGCATGCCTTCGAGGAGAGAAATCCATAAAGAATTTTTGACATATCCGAAGTTATTTATCAAAGTGTTACTCAGTGATATTTAACCTATGTCGAAGAAGTCAATAGTTTTAACTCTCATTCGAGGTTGTTTTGTCAAACTATTACTTGATGACATTAATTTGTGTAGAAGAGGTTAAACATTTTGATTCTTTCGAGATTATTTGTTAGAGTATTACTCGATAACGTTAATATGTGTGGAAGATATCAAATCAAAATATTCGTTTGAGGTTGTAGCTAAAGTTGCTCCTTGACCTTTACCTTATTTTCCATATTTATGATTGAAGAATCACGATTTGCAAAGCTTTTTTTCAATGTTACTCCCCATCATTGACTTACTTCTCGAACTTATAATCAATCAGATATCCATAATATTAATTTGGGCGATCTTTTGAGATTTAAGAGTTGCCCCCTAGTTTCCAACAAAAACTGAAGATCGGAGTTTGTTGAATCTTTATTCTTCTTACGTGTTCCTCCAGGGTAAGATTTTCTCAACCATATAGATGATGCTGCTTTGAACATGAAGTCAGATTGTCAACCATTGTGAAGATGTAAAGGGAATGTTTCTCACATACGATGTCAAACTGTTGCGTGCCGGAAAACTTGTAGCGGTAGAATAAAACTTTATGTCTTAGCTTGTATGAAAATCCAACACACTAGATAGTTAAAAAGAATAGAACCAAAATTTTCGTGGAAAAACTCGAAGAGGAGAAAAATCACGGCTTTTAAGAAAAATGCTATATATCTATTTTTATGTTTTCCCGATAACGGAATTACAAGATTTTATGCGAGAAAGACTGACAATAGAATTCCGAAGGTAATAAATAGAGATAGTGTATCAGAACGATAGTTGGTATGATAAGGTGGCGATCGCGATAACAAGGTGGCTAACTGAACTTCTAGTTCTCCCGCTTTCTCAGTATTTAGCTCATTTCTCCCTTCATGACAAGAATGGAGTCCTATTTATAGGATTCTTAGAATGACATTTTGGTCATTATAGCCAAATTCTCAAAACGCTCCATCGGACGGTGTATATTGATTTATTTAATCATAGATAATTTTTTGGTGATTTGACCGTCCAAACGATCTTCGATTTGAGTGATCTTAAGCTTGTTGGATTCGTCTAGTCAAACCACTCGATTCGACTATAAACACGTCAAATTTGAAAGTCATTTGATCATTCAGTCAGTGTCTCAAATTTTCATATGTAATCAAGCTCATTTGGGCTCGATTTGACCCGATTATCGTTTAATTTGATTGCATTCATGCTTGATTTATAAATTTTAGAAAGATGTATCATATTGATCTATAGAGAGAGAGAGAGAGAGAGAGAGAGAGAGAGAGACATACACAGGATCAAAAGATCATTTTTTTATTATTATAGATTATCTTAAGTAATCAAGCAGTTCCAATTAATTTAAACTGGAGATTTAAGCTCTTCAGATTTCAAATTAAGTTATAACTACATTAAATTAATTTTAAATTTTAATTATGAGTTTGTGCAATTTAGTTCAACATCTCAAGCACTTGAAAAATACAATAACTTATAACTAAAAATGGATAAAATATTTATTGCTCGAAAATTATTCTTAAGATAACAATTAATATTCTTGAGCTAATTAGGCTACCCGCTTTACTTAAGTCATAAATGCATTTTAAATATCTTCAAACTTAATTTATAATTTTGAGTTTGATTTCAAGTAAATTATATCACTCCTTCAGTAATATTAGATAAATCTATTAGCATATATCAAATTATGTTAGGGATCAACAAAATCATAATTATAAGCTTATGCTCATGGGGTTAATAAATATTATATATATATTTTTTATAGTTATTTTTCCAGGTAAAACTAACTCCCAGAAAATTGTGCAACTAAAAATAATTTAAAATTGTAATTAATAATTCTAGTATCTAAATAAAATCATATGAGCATATAAATTATAAAATAACTAGGTGAATAAGCAATATATAAAATAAAAGAAATAAAATTGATTCCTAAATACTATAATGTGACATTAAAAAGAAATAAGAATTATTTTGACGCTAGATTTTTAAAAAATTACATCAAAAAAGGATATATTTCAATTAAAAATATTAGCAATAATAATATTTTGTATATTATATTAAAGATTTTAATATTTAATATGTTAATACATACGAATTATGTGATATGTATGTACATCCCTTTAAAACTTTTATCTTGAGGCCATTTGCCAATTATTTATACATTTACAAAACACACCCTTTCTTATCTCAAATTAATATTTAAATTCATAATAAATTCAACTCATATTTTTCATTTTTATAAAACTCTAAACTATGTGATAGTTGTACACGCAAATATAAAAATAGATGGAGTAAATAGTTCAAATAAATAGGAAGAATGTTATAGAATTATAAATGTATAAGAATTAATCTGTTATTCTGTTTATAAATTTTCCTTCTCAGTTTTGGATAAGATAGTTATTTTTTCCAAGCGTTTTAATACTAGAGGTGGGTAGCCTGTAACTAGGGAAGTGATTTGATGTCAAAATTAATATTTGTAACTAAATTAAGTGATTTGATGTCAAAATTAAGTATTTAAAGACAAAAATTTGTATATGCGATTATTATTATTTGATACAATATTTCATTATCATATTTATTTTATAATTATTTATATAATCATGATTCAATATATAATTATATGTATGAGGATTGAATAATGAATAAAGTCGAGGAAAGTTCAAGTTTTATTGTGGCTTTCACTTCTATAATAGTGATACTGGCATTGTGAAAGCTATCAATTGGTTAAACACTTCTGATGTTATTAAGGGGGTGTTTAATTTGAGTGTAAAATGAAGTAAAATGAATATAATGAATTTTAACTTTTTGTGTATTTAGTATGATGCAAGATAAAATTTTAAAGTAAAATGAAGTATTTAGAATACATTGAAATAGTTATTTTTGATGTATTTGAAATTTATAAGATTTGAGTGAATTCTAAATACATCCGCAACGTAAAGTGCTATCGTCACCATCGGCCACCACTTATTGCCGTTGCCTCACCGTCGGCCGCCTGCCGGCTCCCGCCTCCCGCCTCCGCCTATGTAAAGTGAAGTTAATTTGGCCTCTCGTTGACGACATTTTGATTGGTGCATGAGCAAATCTTTTCTTCACTGAGAACTATTTGTTATTTTATTTCATTTTGTTCCCAATGCTCATCACGTATTATCTATATTTGCATGTTTGGCAGTGGTTATATAATCTCTGATTTTCTTCCACCTAAAGCTAAGTATTTGCCACTATGACTCTTTCATGTAGACCTTTTCCAAGTGTGTCTCCAATATGGTCTGATTTTCTACTGCCTCTACGCTAGCTTGTTGATGATGTTCGACTAGCTGTAAAGGTGGGCAAAAGCTTAAACCAGGCATTTATTAACTAGTTTTGATGGCATGTAGAAGATATTCTTTATCTTGGTGAGGGTGCACATAAGCAAGCATTTAGATACAAATTTTGATTTTATATCTAGTATATACGCGCGCGCGCACACTTGAATGTCTAGAGGAGACGGAAACACGGCCTGAAGGTCAATTGTGGTCCAAGTTTGTGGATTAGATGGCTCCATACTCCAGTGAAAACCCAATATAGTTTGGAGGATAACAAACATTTAAGGATTAGAAGCAACATAGAAAGACATTATTTAGCCCTCTAATTCTACTGCTCATAGCCTTTTCTCGTCATGCTGATAAAGCTACATGGTCCATTAGCATGTGGAACTCATCTACAAGTCTGCATCTAAATGAATGGGCTCTAGAGGATCTGATTGTATCTTTATCATAAACTAAAGGGCCATGAAGCTTTGCTTCAAGAGATGTCTGGCCCCTGAAAGCGAGAAAGAGAGGTGTAAGCAGCTTTTGGGCCTCTGGTTACTCCACCTATAAGCCAACAACCATCCGAAATATAAGGAACATCAAGACAATTATCAACTGAGCACACCAGTGAGATGCTGTAGGTTAAGGCTTGTCTTTAGGATCTTGTTGAAATTTCAAGAAACAGATAACTAGAATTCTAAGGTTCTTTGTGCAACTTAATTATCAATTATATGGTGTTAAAATTAATACTTTATGAAGGCAAAGAAGGCCAACTTATTTTTCACGCATATTATATGACACTTGTTTGCCAATACCAGAATAGGTGACACGACACTATGTTAAACACAAGTATGACAAAGCTTGCATTAAAAAAAAATTCTGGAATCAGAATACTATTTCAAGATTCAATGCAGGGTGCAGGATTCATGAATTCTTTAGAGATGCAAACGTTAACAGCTATTGATATTAGTAAAGAATTAGAAAGCATACCGTGAGCCCCACCTATGGCATGTGGTGGCAAGTGGCTCTACAAGACTTGTCTGGTGCTGCCATTTTTGCAGGCATTTCATCAAACAGTCGGCGTTGGCATCCGATTTTTATAATTCTTAAGATAAGATGCCTGAAATTTGCATTCATGACTTGGAGAGTTATGATTTATTTACCAAAAAGTCAGAAGACAAAAAAAATTAAAAAAAAAAAAAGAAGAAGAAGAAGAAGAATCTTCTCCCATAGAATTTGTGAGCTAACTTGTTCCTGCCTACAACGACATCAATTGCGAGGGTGTGATTAAGCTACCTGAGGCCAGTAGAAAGGTCCAAATCCCCAGCTAGGTTCTTACCCATCTCGACTTCTTTAGAGATTATGTTTCCCATGGCATGAACAAGTTCCACATCACACCCATTCGTGTGAGCAAATTCGTCCATATCACAAACTAAAAGGCCATTTCTCATCTCGACATCACATGGGTAGCTTTGCTGTGAAGATTCTTGATGCTTTGCTCTCCCACCAATCGTCCATTAAACTATATATAAGTTGGAGAAAATAGCATTCACTGGCGAGATCTTAACCAAACAGCTCATCTAGGTTTGCCTTCCTTTTCAATAGGCAATCAATCAGGTAACTAAAAGATGACCGATCAAGCTTTTCATGTTCGATCCATCAGCTGGCCCTCTAGATCCGACCCAGCCGCCGCCCAAATCCGAGAAGATCTGCACAAGCTTAGTGCTCGTTTGGCTTCATCAACGACAGAGGCTTTGTCCGATGGTCTGAGAGGGCTTGCAGAAGTCTACGAAGTAATCGAGGAGCTTCTCCGCTTGCCCTGCAACCAGTAACACCTCGCCCATTCGAACCAAAGGAAATGGGTAGAAGAGGAGCTCGATCTCTCTCTCCGGGTCCTCGACCTAAGTGGCGCAATTAGGGACGGCCTGGCCTTCACAAGAGAACATCTGCAAGATATTAAGTTCTCTATTCGGAGAAAAACTTTCATCGATGTCAAGAGCAGAAAAGGTCATCACTACGACTCGACTCCTCTCCGCTCCACAAATAAGTCCATTGAGAATTCGTTGAGATCATTGCAGAAACAGATGGAGAGCAGAAACAAACGCACGCCATGCTCTGCCGTCGATGCCATGTTGGTAGAGGCGCGGGAGATTTTGATTTCACAACTCAATTCTGTTTCCTCGTTCTTAGCGATGCGGAGGACGAATCAAAAGGCTAGCAAGTGGTTTCTTGCGTGTGAATTACTACCCACAAAGAAGGTGATTTGCGAGAAGAATGAAGTTGGAACAGGAGAGGAATCCTTGGACGCTCTCTGTGACAAAATTTTTGATCTCGAGTCCGGATTGGAATCAGTCTTCAGGAGACTGATCCAAAATAGGGTTTCCCTCAACATCCTCAGCTTATAGAGCACAAAACATCAAAATTTGATTGTGGAATATGAAATTTTGAGGATTCGCTGGCTTTCTTTTGTTTGATGCAAAATTTGTATATGGTTCAATCTTGCAGTTCTATAAATAAAGTAAAAACAAATTTTTATAGAATTTTATTTCTACTTTTATTTATTATAATATAATACTTATTCTAATATCAATCAATATCATCACCACTCGCCCATTGAATGGAGAGGATTTTGACAACATATTGATAGAACCATTTAGTCAATTTAAACATAATTAAATGTATAACAACTTGTTTATAATAATAACATTCATAATGCCTCATTTGGCTATTGAATTAGGGTAGTGCATGTGTTAAGTAAATGACAATATAGATTTAGGGGCTGTTTGGTTGCCTGCATTTGGAATGCGCATTCAAATCGCTGAACATTTGGTGTTTGGTTTAAATAAAGTAAAAATTATTATTTCAAATCACAGAAAGTAGTTTCGTGTATTTGGAATTGATTTGTAATTCCAAAACCTACATTTTGTCTCGAGGAGAAAGCTCCGAAGAGGGTTGTACCATGAGAGAGCAGTGTCAATATACAACTGGATTACTATGCAATGGGTTGGGCCTCATGTCGTCGAATGGTCAGTCTTTTCACGTCCATCTTTGTCAGCAAGGATAAAAGTTACAAATTCTCTGTCTCGGTCATGTATTTCTATTCAATTCATAAATGAAATGAAGTAGTTAATGGTTTTCCTTTTTTATTGTATGTGTTCTAAGAAACAATGTAAAGATATAATTCCGTCATCTAAAAAAAACAAAGTCATGAATTTGTAAAGCTCTCAACCAAACAACTATAAAGTAATTTTTTTACACTAAATTCCTTTTACACTGCATTCCAAATGCAGGCAATCAAACAGCCCCTTAGTGACCTTGATGAAGTAAAATTCTCATGGAAATCGACCCAATCTGATGGCTTATTTCATGACTAGCATTTGATATAATAACTCTTAGGTCAACTTTGCCTTCCATGCCACCCTATGTCCTATCCCCGAGAAGGTGTCTTCAATCCCACTAGCTTTTATGGCTAATAGGTTCCTTGGTGACATCTCCATAGCCACTATTTGTGATCTCTCTCACATCAACTCATACTCTCCATTTTATTCTCAGTTACTCAACACCTATCATATCTCTAACTGACAACTCTCTCCTAACAATTCTTTTTGTGCCTCTAATCAGCTTTGGTCCTATGACTCGCTATTGAAGCCCTCTACTAAAAATTCATTATATCAATTATCATCTTGAGAATTGCAGATATTCCGACTGATTAAAAACTATAACTCATCATTCTAAGGCAGACAACTCAAAGGTGTAAGTCCCACCAAAAATGTAACAAACAATGGAAGGCATGATGAATAAAATTTTATTAAATATCTAAGGAAGCTACTATAAGGACAACTCACCAAAGAAAGAATGGTAAATTTATCTTTAAATATATAAAAGTCTCCTACTTTGTAACATGGTGGCACGAAAATCCAAAACTCCTTTGAGAACAAAGAGAACAATAATAGGAAAATATCAACTTAAATGTCCTATATAGTGCACACTTAATCAATCATAAATGCAAATATATTGACATAAGAGGTTAGTTGACAAAAGTTGTCATTTAAATACCATAGATTAATTATTATAATTATGAAAGTAACCCTAAAGTATTGAATTTAATATAATCTATCTCTATAATTATCTAAATCAAAGTTAGAGCTATGGTTAAATAAAAACAAAATGTTTAACATATTAACCGAAAATGATACAAAAAAACTAAAAGCTAGAAAAAAAAAAAACAATGAAGAAATTTTTTTACTATGAATCTTATATAAGTAATAAATTAAATTAATTTTAGTAGATTTGAACTTGATAAAAAAATTGATTATAATTTAGATCAATCTATGATTGGAAGTTTAAAAAATATATATAGTCACCCAAAACCTCTCATATTATTGTTGATGACCATATAAATAAAGACTTATAATTGTTTATTTTTAGTGTAGGAATATAATAACATAGATAGAGATAAAAAAAATACAATGATTTATAAAAAAACACAATGATAACTAAAGTAAAATAGTGACTGCAACTAGTGAAGTGACATAATGATTCAAAATGTTGTGTGGGGAGGTGGTTTGCACATAATTAGGTGTTGACTAAGGAGCATTAGAGGATGGAAGTGTTGGCTATTTGTGCTTAAAGCAAAGTTATTTTTTGGTGATTACATTTAGAAGCGGGGAAATAAAGGAAGAAGGGAAACAATCTAGTAGCGATTGTAGATTTAAGAGATGATGAAGGGGTACTCATTTAATAAATGAGTCAAACAAAAAAAAAAAAAAAAAAAGAGATGATGAAGGGTCCCCGCCACACCAAAGAATTTGGTCTCTAAATTTCTCTTTTATTATGAAATAACTATAGACAATTCATGATTATCACTTTGTAAATTCCCCATGTTGCAAAAATATTGATAGGTGGAATAAAGCAATGATAAAGCTCACAAATTTAATGGTCTAAAATATACTTTGGTGTCTCTACAAAAGTTAGATATCATTCACTCAATATTTTTGCATAAAATTGAATATTAAAAGAATCAATGTGAAACTAGTACTGCAAGAAAAACACATAAAATTATTTTACACTTATATAAGCCTAGAAAAAAAAAACCAATTAATGTGATACCCTGCCTAGTTTCTTGATCACCTTAAAAAATAATAAATTGATATGAAACTTTACACTCTTATCAAATATTATAACTCCACTAAAGGTGAAATCTTAAGAAAAATATAATCTTAAACTATAGCTCAGTCTCTTTAAATTAACATCAAATTATCATCTCTAATACTTAGAAACTAAATAAAGTTATTCTTAAACTAGAGGAAATTTCTCTATATCTTGATCAATCAATTGAGATTTAGAGAATTTTATCTCGCTAACCTTAAACCGACATAAAGAAGATCTTTATTTTTTAGCATAAAGAGCTTCATATGTTGTCATGTCTAAACTAGTTTGAAAGATACTTTTATAGGCAAACTGTATAAGTAAGATGTAATCTTTCTAACTATCTATAATGTAAGAAATGTATGCTCTTAACTAAGTTTTTAAGGTCTAAATATTATGCCTTGATTAATCATTTATTTGAGAATGAAATATATTATTAAAGTCTATCCTCATACTCAAAGCCACTGACACTTTCTTCTATAACCAAGAAGTCAATTCTCCATCTATATTACATGAATGATTATTTATATTCTAAATAGTTAAATATTATTTTCCTCATATATCATTAATTAGTTCTTCTATAAACAATTCTATTTTATGGGTAGAAATGAGTAATCTTCGTAAGTTTATCAAATGTTACCTAAATCATATTATGATCCTATTTAGATCTAAGCAATTCAAAAAAAAAAAAGTATTATAATCTTCTTGTTATCATACATATCAAATATTTGACTATAAATCTATAACTTCATCCTTAGTTAGACCACTCAAAAAGCTCCGTGAGATTTTGATATATTCTAGAACTTGCTTGATATGCAAAATATATAATGGTGTGTGCTTCTTAGAGTATCTCCTCTTAAAGTTCTATATAATGAACTTAGTTTTCATTTTATTTTGAACTTAAACCCTGAGCTAAATCAATTCAATATCTTTCATCTAAGATGCAAAAGTCTCATATGAATTATCTGTTGAGTAGTCATGTAATATATAATGAATTTTCTTCTAGAAATACTTTTCCATGTTGAAGTCACCCAATATTAATAAAGCCTAAGCTAAATAACCCAAAAGTTCATGCTCAAGGCATCTATGATCATAATAGCCATGCTTGTGTGGTACTAATCTATAAATCATAATATTTCATAGGGGTGTCAAATCAAATGCACGGGTTGGGTTTGGGTCTATCCCAAAATTAACCCAACCTAAAATTGCTTAACTTGAACCCAACTTGAATATTATATGGTTTGAAAATCCCAACTTAAACTTGACTCGATATAAACCTGAATATCCTGAACCTGTCCCTTGTCATTCAGGTCAAATTCAGGTCAAAATGGGGTCAATCTTGAGTTAGCTGTTCAAAATCAAATCAAGTTTAGATTAGTAGGCCAAAATTGGATCAATTTTGAGTTGACGAGTTAAAATTAGGTCAATTTTGAATTAACATGTCAACCCGAACCCAACCTGAAAAAATTAAATAGGTCAGATACTTTGACTCGAACTTGACTCCAAAATTATTTGGGTCAACTTGAAGTCAATTTTTTCGAGTTGAGCTTATATCGGATTATCGTGTCGGGTCAATTATTAACACCCCAAATCTGTTATCAACTTAAGCTAATCACCCTTGACTAAGCTTTGGTATGCATTTGGAATGCACATTCCAAATGACCTTGCATTCCAAATGCACGCTAACATTTCAAGCATTTGGTTCCAAGTAAAATTCCAGTTACATTTCACCGAATGGTCGGTTTATATTTGGAATTCCAAATTCCAAAATACAGAATACATAAATGATCGTGGGGCGGTAGCCGCCGTCACTCAACGCCAGCCACTTACCGGCGGCCATTCTTCTCGCCATACTTCGCCAATTTCATGGCCATGTATTGTCTTATGTGCACCCGTAATATACCATTGGCACCGCACTTCTAACCTTCCTTACTTTACATTATATTTTGTCAACCAAACAAAAAATACAAAGTCATGAATTTGTAAAGCTCTCAAAACAATAAAGTAATCCTTTACTTTGAATTTCTTTACATTGTTTTCTTTGATTCTAAATGCAAGCAACCAAACAGCCCCTAAAGTTTAGCTCCTTTCTCATAAAAATACATTTTAATCACATATGACTATTGAAAATCTCATAATGAACACCTTAAAGATAAAAAACTTCAAATTTTAAAATAATAATAATTACGACTAGCTTGAAATTATGAGTGCGATGGTTCTTTTTTTTTATGCACCTTGAGCTTATTAGATGCATAAACGACAAAATCTATTATATTTTATTACAATATAGCACAAACCATGATGTGAACAATCACTATAAATCTAAAACCTATCCATGTTTACATGAATGGTGAGAATAGAAGCAAACATTAAATAATTTTTGAGCATTAAAAAATTTTCTCATGTTAACATGACCATAAGAACTTAATAACATTTTGAGTGAATGTCTTTAAAGCTCCATCACAATTAAGAACCCCTTAACAAATATCTTATAATAACCTACTAGATCGATAAAATTATGAATCTTTTTAATGGCGCTCAGTCTCAATGACTCCATCATTGTCTTTGCTCAACAAAAATGTTAACTCAATTTATAATGTGTTTAAGAAGAACTATCTCTGAAATCCAAAATTTATAGTTCGACAATTTAAAAGAAATTTTATTTTCTTAAAATATATATTTTATATTATTCTTATATATTGGCATGCTAATTAAATATGAATTAAAAGCTCTAATTACAAAATCTATGTGATTTAAATAATATTAAGGGATTTCACAAAGAAAGAAAAATAAAGTGGTTTAGTAAGATAAAACTAATAACTCTTAACTCATATAAAATGCTCATAAGAATTCTATTATTAATTTTAAAATTTTAAAATTGAAATTAATAAAGAGTGAAAAGGGAGAGCTCGACTATTTGAGTCAACTAATCTAGCTAGATTAATTTAAAGTTGATAAATATTTTAATTAAAGTTATAAAAAATAAATTTTTTCTTATGATCCAAGTGTAGTGCAATTTTATTATGCTTTATTAGGTGAACAATAAAAGAAATCTATTTTAGATTTAAGAATCAAGCCCCTCCCACTTCAACCTATAGATGTACTACTAGACCCACCCTACCCATACCTAAACTTTTTGTCGAAAGCTCCCACTAAAGAGATCCTTTAGAATATTAGAGATATAATTTATTTCAAATTTCATGAAAAGGTCATAAAAATTAATACAATGTTTAAATCATATTCTTAGATAAAAATTGAGAACTAGCAAATGAAAACCTATAAAAATAACTTATGAAGAATCTCATTATCTTAAGTCAAAATAAAGAATGTATGGTGATTGCATATATGTGGTGAGATGCCATATTAAATTTTTTATATAAGAAAGTTTTAATTTTTATGCAGGACACAAAAATACTCCTATGAAGGATTCAACATGACAAATATAAATTGATAGTCAGGCTATAAATAAAATTATTATTAAGGATTAATTTCCTATCTTTATATAAATAATATGTTAGATTTATTCTTGAGAGCTAAATTTTTCTCTAACGTTGATTTGAAAAGCAATAATCACTAGATCATTATCCAATTGAAAGATGAATGAAAAATAAATTTTAAAACTCTTGATGAATTTCATGATTTATTGGTCATGCCTTTAAACTGTCAAATACGCATAGCACATTCATGAGGTTAATGACTAATGTTCTTAAGCCTTCCATAAAAAAGTTTTTCAATTTTTAGTGTATACTTTCATGACATCTTGGATTTTTGCCTAAATAAATATGACCAACAATAAATCCTAGACAAGTTTTAGACTAAGATTTTCTTAAACTAAGATTTTTTTTTTTGGGGATTTATCATTTTCATTATTGGATTAAACTTAAACTGGCTAACACTTAAGAATTTTACAAATATTAGAAGTTTTTGTGGTGAACCTATTTTTAATAGATAATTTATCAAATATTTTAGTATCATTATAACTCTTATCACTAACTTGTTAGAAATTTGATAAATTTTATTAAATCTCAACAACATAAAAAGTCTTAGATTAAATTAAGATTTTGTTGACTTTTGCCACAATCCTTACGCTTCCTATTTTTTAAGCCTTTAAGGTGACTTGTGATAGATCTAAAGTTAAAATTTAAAAGTGTAATAAAGATCATTCTATAAATTTCTTAATAAAAAATTAAATGAAATAAATTAGTAATATTCAATATACAATAGTGATATGACGCTAAAAATCCCACTAATTAGAAACCTAATATTGATGTCAAAAAATAATGCGATCCTAAGCGCGAAACTAATGAAACACTTAAAATATCATTGAAAACTTTGAGATATCAATTAAATTCCTAAATAGTTTCTAAATATAGAGTATTTATAATCAAATTGAGCATCTTAATGAGTCGGATCTACAAGCCCAACAGATGATCAAGGAAATTATTTTGAGCCATCCGATTGAGTGGTTTGGATTTTGCATGTATTCACAAAAATGCCCTCCCTCTAATCTATAAATATTCTATCATTCTTCGCATGAGTGGAGGAAAGCTAAAGAGAAGGGAGAGATCTAAAGCTTAAAAAAAATCTTATCGTCCACTGACCGACCGCCTTGCCGCCATGCGTCTAGATCGCCGTCGCGGTCATCGTCAACCACTTATCGCGGTTATCACCACCTCATCCCATCCGCATCGGTCATCGTCTACCATGGTCATCCGCCACTTGTGGTCACCATCGCCAGTCATCACCATTAACCATCATCGTCGGTCATCCCTACCGACCCGACGCTACTCCGACCACCATCCACTTAATTTGCCGACCATCATTACACCACGATCGATCATTATATGACCATCGTGCGTCATCATCGCGACCATCGTCGGGTCCGCGCAGATCATCATTCGCCATCTCCGCAGCACCGTCATTGTTATTCACCATCATCTGCCACCAATATTTATTACAGCTAACCACCTGTATTGTTGCTGATTGATTCCATTGTCATTTTCGTATACAATTTTGTAATCGTTATCGGGAAAACATTGTACTCTGAAATAGATACATAGTGGAGGATTTTCTTGGGCTAGGCTGATTTTCTCTATTGAGTTTTTCATGTAAAAGTTATGGAGTTTTCTTGTTCATTCTTCAAACATCTGTATGTGTGCTGGATTCCACAACAAAGCTAAGGCATAACTTTTATTCTATCTGGCTGGTTTCTAGCACGCAGTTTTGGCGCCCGTCGTGGGAATCAATCCCTCGTAATCTCGTGAACACACGCATTATGACCAATAGGCGTACTCACGCCTCCTCCTCGTCACTCTCGAAACCAATCCTTGAACCAAGGATACCAAGCTTCTGCCTCACTTCCCCTTAATAGGCATGACTCTATCGGTGAAGGTGCAACATGAATCTCTCTAGAAGATCATGTGCGCCCAATGAAAGAGCCTCAAAATGAGATAATTCAACCTTTATGCGGAACACGACAGCCACTACTGTGGCAAACACATCTCCCCCAAGATCGATCGTTAGCTACGGGAGGTCAAAATGCTAATCTCCTTCGCCATGAAGTTCCTCCGGCACGGTGTGATCTTGACTCCCATTACTGGTTCTTCATCCATCACTTGCTCAACATGCTAATCCACCATTATTGGTAGCTTGACATTCTTATCTGTTGACTCCACCTCCACGTTATACGTGCGATTCGCAGTGCGAAGAATTTCATTATAAAGATGAAAATCTTCTTCCCTCCATCGCTATCGAGTCTTCACCTGGTGGCTATTCTTCAACATCCTATTCCGTAGGGTTTCAAGCTTCGAGCATGATTCTTATGATGGGGCAACCCATGAACACATCGACCATTACAGGACCATCATGTATATCCAACGCGCTCTGACACACTACTTTGTCAGGTCTTTCCAGTTACCCTTAAAGGGCAGGCTCACACTTGGTTCTACTCCTTCCAAGGGGATCCATCTATACCTTTGATGAACTCGCCAAGATTTATGTAGAATAGTTCATTGCAAACTAGATGATCATTAAGATTCCTTTCATCTCTCAGACATTCATCAAAATGAGGGTGAATCACTTAAGGAATACTTTCAGAGATTCTCTTTAAAAGCTCACCAAATACACAGGTAAACCACGAATTATTAAGAGAGTTTTCTTGGAGGCTCCGTCTTGGGCCTTTACTCATCATGTCACGAGATATCATTTCGTATGCCAACTTAGTTCATCGTGTGGAAGCATAAATTTCTATCGATGAGGCTATTAATGCCCATCGTAATTAATTTGAACAATCTACAGAAAAATGTAAGAGTGCCACCAGAATGGGGACGACAATCTCATCAAAAGAAGAAGCAACAAAGGCGGTGATCTCCCTCCACGGCCCTCACATCAATGATGTGAACCACGACCAGAAAATGAATACACACCACTGAACGCATCTCTTGTTAATGTCTTGATGGCCATTTGAGATGAAGAGATCATCAAGTGGTCATATCCGATGAAACTAAATTCATGAAATTAGGAACAATATTATCATTTCCATCGAAGTTGTGGACATACTACTAAGACGTGCAAACAACTCAAAGAAGAAATCAAGAGGCTCATTCAACAAGGATATCTACATCAATTTGTGAAGAATCAATCGACTCAAGCAAACATAACTCTAACCGGGGGGAAAACCGGACAATCATGAAATAACAAAATAGTCATCATAGTTGGAGAAATTAAAACAATGCGGGAGGACCACTATCTAATCAAATCCTCATTGCCACCTCTAAAGAACTAGAGTTAAAGAAATCTCGTATTGATCATTCCATCACTTTTAATGTCTCAGACTTAGAAGGAATACAAGTTTCCCATCAAGATCCACTTGTCATCGGTAGAGGATGTGACCCATGCTATAATGTTAAGAGAATTTTGATTGACAATGGGAGTTCTGTTGATGTCTTATTTTACTCCACATTTCTTAGCATGAGCTTGGTTAGGGAAAAGCTCCAACCAACTGCATGACCATTATATAGGTTTGATAATGCTTATGCAGTAGAGGGACAATCACCTTCTATGGTCTTGATGAATTTCCTCGACAAGTGACTCATTCAATTCAATTCATGGTGGTCAAGTCAGATTCATCGTATAACTCTATCTTTGAAAGGCCCCTCTAATCAATTTTTGGTACTGTTATTTCAGTATCTCATCTTAATTTCCAACTCCTATTGGGGTTGGAGTGGTATGTGGAAATCAACAAATAACACAATCATGTTACCTCAGATAAGCTCAATCATGCCCTTCGGTGACCTTGACATCAAGATTTTAATTTTCAAGATGAAGATGTATCCCGAAACTTGTAGAAGACTTGCTCCATGTTTCATTGTCAGATGACTAACCTCTACGAATAGGGCAAATTGGATCTCTGCTCTCAGATGAACAGAGGATAAAATACATAGACTTTTTGCACAAAAATCAAGGCATCTTTACTTTGAGTCCAACATATATGACGGGGGTCGACTCTATTGTGATCATGCACTCCCTCAAGATTGATCCAACATTCAAACCGATCATCCAAAAGAAGCAGAGTTTTTCACCTGATCTCCTCCAGGAAATTGAACAAGAAGTTAACAAGCTCTTAAAAGCCAGATTCATACGAGAAGTATATTACCTTATATGGCTAGCAAATATTATCATGGTTAAGAAAGAAAATGGAATGTGGAGAATGTGTATTGATTACACTGATCTCAACAAAGCTTGCCCGAAAGATAATTTTTCTCTCCCTCGAATTGATCAATTGGTGATGCTACTCGGACATCAAATGCTCAATTTTTTGGATGCTTACTCGGTTACAACCAAATAAAATGGACCCAGATGAGCCACATCATTTCAAACATATAAGGTTTATATTATTACCAAGTTATGTCGTTGGGTTAAAAATCTTTGGTGCTACTATACTTATGAATAAGATTTTAAAGATCTCTGGCGCATAATGGAGGTATATGTGGATGACATGTTAGTAAAAGTCTTGGAAGAATTACAACATATTTTTGACTTAGAAATATGCTTTAAACTTCTTCGATGTTATAACATGTGACTTAACCTGACCAAGTGTACTTTTGGGATTACGTTAAAAAAATTTCTTGAGTTTATAGTAACCCACGGTGGGATTGAGGCCAATCGAGAAAATCAGAGCTCTCAGATATGACTCCTTGAAGAATATCAAGAATTTTAATGTTTAATTGGACAAATTACTACCTTATCCGCGTTAGGGATAAATACTTGTCATTCTTTAAAATATTAAAGGAGCTAAAAATAATAATTTTCGTAGACTAATGAATGTGGTTTGCTTTTGAGCAACTAAGAGAATATTTAGCATCTCCACCCTTACTATCCAAGCCTATCAAGGAGATGTTATACTTATATATCTGATCTCTTCCAGCGATAAGCTATTTTAGCGAGAAGAAAATGGGATACAACGACAATTTACTATGTATGTCGACAAATTCTCTCGATATAGAAAGTTATCCTTGACATATAAGATGGCTTTGGCTTTAGTTTTCTCGGTAAAAATTGTCCATACTTCAAGCTCACATCATCGGCGTTTACACTCATTTACCGTTGAAATATTCTATAGAAACCAAAGGTATCACGAGAGGTTAATCAAAATGGTCTATAGAATTGGGAGAGTTTGATATCCATTTTCTACCCTAGCGATATAAAGTCTCAAGTACTTGAGTTTATAGTGGAATACCTTTGCTAAATGAGCTATATTACACCCCTTTCATCTCCATGGACCCTCTATGTTGATGGAGCTTGAAAAATTGGTCTTGGGCGGGAATCTTACTTATTTCCCTCAACATGATACCTTAGAGTATGAACTTCATCTAAAATTTCCTACAACCAATAATATGGCTGAATATAAGGCTCTCATCGTAGGGTTGAGACTTTCCATCGATTGTGAAGCTCAAAACTTAATGATCCACACTCTCGACTGCCTCCCAGGTTGAGGGAAACTTTAATACTCATAATCCTCAGCTATCATAATACCTCAGCTTGGTGAAGTCACTTCTTGCCCATTTCAAGACACTTCAAATCATTCACATACTGTGAGAGAAGAACACTCGAGCTGACGCTCTCGTTAAGCTCGCTACCTCTGCTACTAGAGATCTATTTAAGAGAATACATATTGAAGAAATATATTTTCCTAGTATCCAAAGGTCATGGGTAATACAAGCAACTAATGAGATAAAGGAACCTTCGTGGATGGACCCCATCTGTCTTTTTCTACAAGGGACCCTTCTTGAAGACCAACTACGCAACTTATCTCAAGATATAAGCTTCAAACTTTATTATTATTGGAGGTAAACTATATAAATGAGCTTTTTCTAGGCCATACCTTAAATGCTTCTCACAATCAGAGGTCGAGTACACATTAAGAGAGGTTCACTCGAAGATATATAGAGAACACCTAGGAGGAAGGGCGCTAACCCTTAAAATTATAAGGCATGGTTCTATTGGCCTATTATGAAACAAGGCATGCCTTGGAGTTCACAAAAAATATGTGAGTTATCGGTTGCACTCTAACCTCTCTCATACATGCATATAAAACTCTCATCCCTTAGTGGCCTTTTGCTCGATGGAAAATTGATATCATGGGACCTTTTCTGGTAGCGTCATGATAATAAAAGTTTATCATTTTAGTTGTCGACTACTTCACTAAATGGGTGGAAGCTAAACCACTTGCTAAAATCATGGAGAAAAATGCTAAATAATTTATTTAGAAAAATATTGTATGTTGATTTGGTCTTCCTGCAAAGATTATCACCGACAATGAAACCCAATTTATTGAGAAAGTCTTTACATCTTTTTGTAAAGGTCTTCACATTCAGTTGCTGCATACGGCTGTGGCCCATCCTCAAATTAATGGACAAACTGAAGCTACCAACATGACTATACTTAAAGGGTTAAAAATTGGTCTTGAGAATGCTGGGGAAATGGGTTGATGAGATCTATAATATTCTTTGGGCTTACTACATTACATCATGAACTCTAACTAGTGAGACACCATATAACTTGTATTTTAGCACAAAAGCTATTATACCAGTAGATATCGAGATTCCAAGTCCAAGAGTTCAATCATTTGATCATGGTAGTAATGAAGAAAACTCGGCGGACCTACTCCCAGAAACTCATGACATGGCCTACTTTTGCTTCTACCACCAAAGGGTAGCTCATCACTTCAGAAGAGTGAAACCTCGTCCCATCTCTGGTGACTTGGTCCTAAGTCTTGAAGGCTGGAGCAAAGGCCCTCAAGCGTAATAAACTCTCACCTCTTTGGGATGACCCTTATGTGATTATAGCTATGGTCAAGCCGGGAACATTTAAGCTCAAGGATCCAGAGGGAAAAAATTTACCTCGAACTTGGAACAACGAGGATCTTTAAAAATATTATCAGTAATTCCTACTGCATAATTATTGCAACTTTTATTTTGTCTCGTTTGTCATTTCCTCTTCAAACTCATATCTGTGTTAAAATTATCTTATGATTGTATCACCGACTTTATCAAAGTAATGAGTTTATGACCTTTTCTTTCAAGCTTGTTGCATATAAATAATCTCCTTCATTTAATCCTCCTACTTGAAATGCACTCACGTGTGTCTTAGTCGGGGCATGATCAATCCCAAGGGGACGTGATAGGACCTCTTCCATACAGGTAAGAAGTCAAGTAACACTTTGACTAATGCATAGAATAGGTCAAAAAGTCTTTGGTGGACATTCGCCTCTTCACACATGAGTAGTCAGTAACACTTTGGCTAATACCTAGGATAGGTCAAAAGGTCCTTGGTGGATATTCCACGACCTCTTCCATACAGGTAAGTCAAAATAATGTTTTGACTAATACCTAGGATAGGCCAAAAAGTCCTTGGTGGACTTCCTATGACCTCATCCGTACAGGTTAGCATCATCGAATAATATTTTGACCAATCACCTTGGATAGGTCAAAAAAAAATATGCAAATCACCCAAAAAAATTTTATATCATTGATAACACTAACATGATGATATAAAAAAGAATCAAAATTTTGGATAAAAAAATAATAATAATAAATAACAATACATAGATAAAAGGAAAAGAAATGCATCCTCAAGTGATACTACATGATATCAACGTCCTCCTCACCATTGGAAGATGCTCCCTTAAACTCACTCTCAACCCCTTCATCTCCTAAATCAGGCGAAGAGTCTTCAGACACTTGGCTGGGAGACAGATTCTCAATACTAGCTCCAGCTTTGCAATGTACTAAGCGGATTCCTTTTAGGAATCCTCGGATGAAGCCTTCCTCTAAATATTGGCGCTCAAAGTCTTTCACTTCAACATCAAGAATATGATTACGAGCTTCTTGGACATGGTCCTCGATAGTATCGCGATAAGCTAGGGAGTTCTTAAAGTCTTCCACTATCTTCAAGGAGATTTCATTTTCTTACGACATTATAAGCTCCTTCTTAGAAAACGATCTGTAATGCTTTCTTCTTTTCAGAGTTTTCTTCTCGCAAGTGCCTTAGTCTTTTCTCTTTCTGGAGTCTACCTCACTCAATCAGCTCATCATGATCACGATGTTAGAGAAAAGAAGTTGACATTCATTCTTCAGTTCTACACCGGTTAGGGATCCTCCAGAGCTGTCACTTCTTTGGTCTTAGCACTCATCTTTCGCTCATACTTATCTTATAGATATTTTACCTTCACAAATTCAGTATTCCTCTCATTTAGAGCGACACCCAAATGAGTCATTAGCCCTAATGTTTGACCTACCTACAATAAAAAAATCACAAATATTACACAAAGAAAAAATAAAAAGAAGAAAAGAAGGAGAAGGAGAAGACAACGTACTAATTCGTCTGCTCGTTGACATCCAATGCATACGTGCTTTAACACCTCTTCAGGAATATGCGGCTTCGAGAAATGAATTCTCCATTATGAGTTGAGATAGCTAAACTCTTAGAGGCCAAGGCGAACATCTTTTACAAATATTTGTAGTCACTTGATATGTCTTCTTTTTCTTTAAAGAAGAAACATTGCTATCACCATAATTTTGTAATGGGCTTCTTGAAAGAATCTTATGAATATGAGGAGACATTTCATCACCTTTAGTTAATCTCTTCAGTGGAAGAGCATGAGATCTCCCTGCTTGAATGAAAAGGTCAACCTTGAACATTCTATCTTCAATTATATATTTGTCAATATGATGTAACTTATGTTGCAAGCTTCCTGCATCATGAATATTAAGAGTCGTTAAGATTACATTCTCTTCAATCAGTAATGGATTTGGAAGGTCATTCATCCTCCCCATCTCCCAAGGAGGCCTCACTCTTTTTTCATAAAAAAGAATCCATTAGACCAATTTCTAGATGGATATCGTGCTGAAAATTTTATCCAATTCTTTATAGCCTGATAAGAAACATATCTTTGAGCATCATATGTGAATCTACACATTCAACACAAGTATTTGATGTTCAAAGTAACACCACGCTCTCTAAAGAAGACATTTAAACCAATGATGATCACCAAAGCTCAAAATGAAAATTATGACAAAGCTGCACCACATATTTTAAAGATCTCAATCAATTCAGGAGCCAAAGGAAATCTCAGTCCCACATGAAGAATCATCTCAGAAATAGTAAAGTATCCTGGCGGAGGTAAATGGGCTCGATAAGACTTTTTGGCAACAATAACCACCAACTCATTAGGGAAATGAAATTTCTTGCGGAGCACCATTAAACTATCTGTTGTGATAGTGGATGATGTATCATCTATAGCTATCACGCTATTATTTTTTTCTGGCCATCATCATTTGAAAATACATAATAAATAAAAAAAGAGAGAGGAAAAGATAAAAGTCTAAGAATTGTGTGAAGCAACTCACTCATCTCAATACTTTGGCATATCCTTTTCTGATTTTGCCACTCATGGATAGCTTTGGATAAAATTTTTTGCCTATGATCTGACGAAAAATATACACATACATATGAGATAAAAAAAGTTATTCCTCTTTAATGATATTATGAAATTACATGCTAGACTTTCTGAGTTATTTGAAGGATGGTTCTAATTGCTTCCCGCCATCTTGGCGTTGTTAGCTTGTTGAACCATCCATTGGAGTTTCAAGAAATTCAATTTCTTATAAGAAGAAGTAAAACTATGGGCCTTGACGCCTCAAACACTCGATTGATGAGGACAATTGGCCTCTTTCAAGGAAAATCAGACCTCGTCATATGAACTATGAGCCTACCTCGCCTCAAACCCGTTGTCGATGAGAGCGGTGGGGCCTCTTTGAGGGAAAATAGCCTCACGTATGAACTACGGGCCTTGATTGCCTCAACTGGTTGGTCCGGCGACAGTTGGCGCCTCTTTTAAGGAAAAGCGGAGCCTCACCATATGAACCGAGCCTTGATCACCTTCAAACTTGTCCGACAAGGAGTTGACACCTCTTTGAGAAAATCGAGCATCGTCATGAATTTCTGGGATGATCAAATGAATTACCTTCTCTTAAGAAGAAAGTCAGAGTTTCGCTGACAAAAAAGAAAAGTTGAATTTCCACTAGATGATTTCTCATTCAATGCAAAGGAACACCAGAACATATGGGAGTTGTATCTCCTCACTTGACCCTGGGGTTTTATAGGCCTTATAAGGCAAAGAAAAAAAATAAAAAAAATGAAAAAAATTGAAAAAAACACTCATCAGCGTGTGTTTCTCAGACACGGCGCATACTGCCTTCCCTTGCAATGGGTGCAGAACCTTGGCGCACTAATGAGCCTCGGGTAGGCCGTAACCACGAAACCTCGGCTTGAGCACTCGCGCATCTGTGGTCTTGTATTTGTGATCATAATATTGTGCCCAAGATCTATTCTCTCAAATTATATGGTTAATAAAAAATTCATTAAGAATGTATTATTTTTAATTATTTGGATATATTTTTAGATGATAGAGATAATGTCATCCAAACTAGGGGCTGATTTGGCTAAAACTCTTGGTCGAGCGAATCTTGATATCAAAAGCATGATCCTAAATTGAAATCTAGATTAACACCTAAAATATCATTGGAAACTTTGGGATATCATTTAAATCCCTAAATAGTTTCTAAATAAGGAGTGCTTATTAGCAAACCGAGCGTCTTGTGGTCGGGTCTAACATATCTCTTAATTCTAACTTCATTTGAGCATTCAAATATTTAAAATACATCAGATGATTAAGGGAATCATTTTGAGTCATCCCGATGGAGTGGTTTGGATTTTGTATGTATTCATAAAAATGCTCTCCCTCTAATCTATAAATAGCCCCTCATTCTTTACATGAGGGGAGGAAAGCTAAAGAGAATAGAGAGCTCTGAAGCTTGAAAATCCTCCAAGCATAATCGTTTCACCACTCGATAGCCACCGACCACTGCCGTTGGCCGCCAACCATCGCCGCCGTTAGCCATCATCGCTGACCACCGTCATTGGACATTGCCGTCAACCATCGTCACCGGTTATCATCGCCGACCACCGTCGTCGATCAGCGTCGTCGGTCATCGCCGTCAATCACCGTCGTCGGTCATCACCGCGCCACCATCGCTGATCACCATCGTCGGTCGCCATCGCCGTCAACCATCGTCGCCGGTCATCCCCGCCGACCACCGTCACCGGTCGCCACCGCCGATCATCGCCGACTATCTTCGCCGATTATCACCATTGCCGACCGTTATCATGTTCACATTTACATTCACCATCATCAACTATCACCAATAATTATTACAATCTAACCAAACAGATACATAGTGGAAGATATTTACTAGGCTAGGCCCGGTGATTTTTTTGCCCTCATTCAGAGATTTTTCCACGTAAAAATTTTGGAGTTTTTTTGTTCATTCTTTAAATATATGTGTGTGTGCTGGATTCTATAACAAAGCTAATGCATAAACTTTTATTCTATCTGGATTTTCTAGCAATAGATACAATAGATAATTTTATCTTTTCATTTAATCATTGAGACATTGGTGATATGACCTTCCATATAGAGTTATTTTTAATTTAGATTATCATGACCTTAAGTTTAGTAATACTCAATAAAATTAAATCATAGATATATAAAGTTGGTTGAGTCTCTCCAAAATTACTCTTTCATCATTAAAATAAACCTAAAATTGAAAATAAATTTACTCATACTTGCAAATGTAGCATTGACTATCTCCTCTTTGGAACTAAATATTTTATGATTTAAATGAATTTAAGTGAGTATATAGTATGCCCTAACCTTTTTCTAATTTACATCAAACAATTGGACAAATTTTTAACTTTACAAGAGGCATTAATTATTATTAATACATATCTTCATCAATGAAAAGTAATTTTACATCTCTAGATCATCTCATAAAATAATTAAGAGGTATATTGTATGAATTTATTTCTACTATTGCATATAATTGTGTTGCTAGATTTATTTTATATATTATAAGACTTCACAAAAAAAAAATTTGGTTCCAAACTAAAATTTTATTTATTTTATCCTCAAACTCACAAAAAAAAACTAAAGTAGAAAATCAAATCTTTATAAAGCTAATTATATATCTTATAAAAAATTTAGAAAATTGAGACTTTCATTTGTCCACAGCTAAATTTTCATATAATAGTACTACCCATATATTAACAAAAACTTCACCATTTAAATAGTTTATAGCTAAAATCTTAGATGACCAATTGAAGAAGCCAACTTCCCATGTCATGCATTCTTTGAATTGCTATTATGATTTTTTAATGACTTTTAAAATCAATATGAATTCATAAGATAATAAATTACTTCAGTTAATGACAAATGCACTTCAATGTAATAAAATAATCAAAAAGTGGCTATGTTTTAATTCACATTCAACATGAATATTATCAAATCATAAAACATAAAAAATTACTTACAAAGGCTTATGACTCATTTAAAATTCTTAAGAAAATTAGGTTTTAATATCTATTATCTTAAGTTTTTTTTATATAAATTTTTAATATATAAGAGATTTAGTAAATCTTTACTTATTCAATCTAACTCTTTAATAAGAAGATATACTTCCCAAGCTATAAAACCTCTCAATTTTAGAAGTTGAAAATATCATCACTAATGAGATATTACAAATGTTATAATAATATTTATATGAGATAATGATCAAAACAATCATTTTAGTCTAAATAATATACAAATAATTTCTATACTCTTAAAATAGTAGTCAAAATGATCCCATGATTTAAAATAATAAAATTGAAGTTAAAGTTAATGAATAATGTTAGAAATATGAGTATTTTAGAAATTTAAATCTTCAAATTTTTTATGAAATCTAATTCCTATTATTTGGGATATATATATATATATATATATATATATATATATATATATATATATATATATATATATATATTAAATTTATAAATTTTAGTATTTTTTACAATATCCTAAATTTAAAAATAAGTAATTTACTAAAATTTAAAAATATAAATATCTAAAATACCCTCTTTTCTAGCACCTTTCATTAACCTTAACTTCAATTTTAATTTTTTTTCAATGGGAATATCATTTTGGCTCCTATTTTATTAGTTCAAGGACTAAAGACTATTTATATAACCTAAGACTAAAATAGCCACCTTTTCTTTTTCTTGGGCCATTATTTTTTTGCATCATTTTGGGTTAAGTATTTACCTTTTTTTAACCTTAGATCTATGTTTAACTTAGATAAATATAGAGGTAGACCATACGATTAAATTTAACATATTCGATTAAATTTTATAATGAACATAATTAATCTAGTTTAATTAAATTGTAATTTTTGTAGGTTAAGTTGCAGCTGAATTAGTTAACAATTGACTTCCTACACCAATATATGTGTAATTACGATTGATTAAGTGTGTATTATAGAAGACATTTGAGTTGATATTTCTTTTTAGAGTGTTTTCCTTAATGCTTGTAGTATGTTCCTCGGATATTTGACAAATTGCCAATCACGCCTTCAATCTTCAGTTGTGCTTGTACAGTTTAGTGTACACTTTCACACTTCATAGTGCTATTTAATGCATAAATGGTGCTATCACCTTTGAGTCATTTGCCTTGGGTTGAAAAGTTACGGTATAAAATGATGAGAATGAGGTGTAATTCTAAAAAAGGGCTTTGATCGAGGCTCATAAGCTTTAAGCTGATGGGAGGCACAAAGAGAGGTATCAATATGAAGTTGCCACCTAGAGAAATTTGGGGTAGGGCTATGAGCGAATCGAGCAAAGTTGAGCATATGCTTTTTTGAGTTCAAGCTCATTTATCATTATCGAGTTCAAGCTCGACTCTAGCTCTATTCAAGTTTTTAGGATGATATTCAAGCTTGAGCTTATTTAAATAAATAAAAAAAAAATCATGTTCAAGCACGGCTTGAGTTTGTTCACGAGATCGGTTCAATTTAAGAAAATTGAACCTCTTAACAAGCAGCTTGTTTAATGAAATGAAAGAGCTATATAAACTCTAGTTTATTAAGAAAAAAATATTATTCATGAAGATGCCTTAATCAAATCATAATTGAGCCTTAATTGAGCTCCATAATAAGCTTGTTCACAAACTTAGAATGATTCTATTTATAAACATAAATGAATTAAATAATAAGTTATTCAAACTTGATCATTTAAGAGCTCGTGAACAAATCCGAATCAAGCTCGAACTCGATAAAAATAAACAAGCACAAGCTTGAACAACATCCTAAAAAGCTAGAATTAAGCTCGAACTCGATAATGATAAATAAATTTGAACTCAAATACGTACACATTCAAGTCTACTTGATTAATTTGCAGCCCTTGCTTAGGGGTTGTTTGGTTGCGGATTCTTTTGGGGATATTTGGTGAAATTTGTCGCAATCATACACATAACGTGTGCAGAATTTGAGCTCAGCATCTTGGTTGAAATTAAAATCAAACTAAATTTGTTTGGTTGCACGATTCAACCAAACAGCAAAAAAAGTCAGCTTTAAATCTGACAGAATCTTAAATCCGTTTCTCCTCCATTTGTCCTTTAAAGCTGGATTTAGTAAATCCGTTCAGTAAGTGGATTTACGGGATTTAGAGGAATTGAAGAACACCAGATTTATGTAGAGATGGCGCAACTCTGAAATTGATTCCCCTTTCGAGAAATCCCGTTTATGTTAAATTGATTAAATAAAAATTATTAATCAATTTATTAAGTATATATTAATTGATATAATATTCGTAATATTTTTTCAATAAATTCGTTACAATATATTAATTAAAAATAAGTTGGTCTAAATAATTAATATTACTTAATTATTTTTGTTGCGTGCTAGAAAATCAATTGCGGTAGAGTAAAATTATTCGCCTTAGCTTCGTTGTGAAATCAAGAGCGTATATTTAAAAGTGAAACAATAAAACTCAATTTTACGTGGAAAACCTCGAAAGAGGAAAAAAACCGAGTCTGCGAAAAGTTTCCACTATGTATCTATTTGAGTACAAGATCTTCCGATCACGATTAAATTGTATATGAGAAAGGAACAACTATGTAGTCGCGTTGGTGGTAGCGGTAGTAACAGATGATGGTGAAGCGTGCGGGCAATCAGGTGAAATCACGAGAACAATTCTTGGCGAAATCGAAACAATCATGGCGAAAGCTTGAGCAATCATAGTAGAAATCAGGAACAATCCGGTAGAATCATCATGATGGAGGCAAGCGAGATTGGCACAGCGAGATCAGGCGGCGGTGGCGGCCGGTGGTTGATGGCCGTCAGTGGCGGCCGCGATTGTCTTTGGAGGATCTTTAGAGCTCTCTCCTCTCTCTTGCTTCTCCCATGAGGAATGAAATTTATAGGTGGAGGTGGCGTCTACGTCATCATTAAAACGTACTCCACTTCATCGGACGGCTCAAAATGATCCCCTTGATCATATGATGTATTTTGTGTATTTGAATGCTCAAATGATGATGTAATTTATGATATCTTGGGCTTGTTAGATTAACTCGTCAAGGCCTTTTATTATAAACACTCCATATTGGAGAGCTTTTAGGAATTTAGCGATGTCTCAAAGTTTAATGATATTTTAAATGCTTGATCTCGACCGGTTTCAATTTCGATCGCTTGCTTTTCGGCATCAAGATTAGTGCTTGAAGAAGAATTTTGAGTCATATCGGTTGCTCTATTTTTGGATGATATAATCATAAAAAATATATGTGCCAACTTCAAAATAGTAAATTCTTCAAAATCTGCGAGTCCATTAACCACATTTTGAGAGAAAGATCTTCATGTAAGCGCAAGATTACGATTAGAAGCGGATCATATGAAATATGTATAGGTATGCGGCATGAAATTTGAGATTCTGGACCCTCTGGACGAGCAGACACTCAGCAGGGCTCCATGGCTGGCGTAGCCTCAATGAGCGTCGCCTTGCTCAGCGACCTCAGGCTCCTTGTATGTGCTTAGCGCAGTTGGTGGCGAAATTCAGGTGAGCGGCGTCTGGCGAGTGGCAGTCCCAGCGATGAGCCTGGCCGGGAGTAGCGCAGTGCGTCAGTGTATGGCGCGAGCGGCAGCGGCGATGATAGCGATGAGGCGGTTGATGTCTAGCCGCGGGCAGCAGCGGTTCAGCTGATTTTGCGGTTTTGGCGGTTTTGACGGTTTGCCTAGAAGTCTATAAAACCACAGGGCAAAGAGAAGGCACCTTCTCTTCTTCTTGAGAGAAGGTCGTTCGGAGGCGATCAAGGCCCACGGTACTTACGTCGTTGTTCCGGTTTTCCCTCGAAAGAGGCGTCAACCGGCCTCGTCGGACCGTCCGGGTTTGGAGGCGATCAAGGCCCACGGTACATACGTCGTTGTTCCGGTTTTCCTCGAAGAAGTCAGCCGACCTCGTCGGACCGTCGGGTTTGGAAGCGATCAAGGCCGCGGTACATCGTCGTTATTCGGTTCCCTCGAAAGAAGCGTCAGCAAACCTCGTCGGACCGTCCGGGTTGGAAGCGATCAAGGCCCATGATTACGTCGTTGTTCAGTTTTCCGAGGAAGCCGGTGGTCGGCCGACATAAGCGCTGGTCCCTTGAAAGCTCAGCTTGCGAATCCGGCCTGAGTGTTCAAAGATGGCGTGACCGGGCGTTTCGTGCGGTAATCGACCGTATTCGGCGCAATTGACCGCCAGCAACTCGGCAATCAATCGATGTGGTCAACCAATGAAAGCTGATAGGTAATCAGCGAGATGTGGCAACGATAATGTAACCAGCGAAAGTCGGCCGATAGTGTGGTAACCGGCACCAGTAATCAGCAGCGGTAATCGATATCGGCATCCGTAATCGGCAATGAATCAGCAGCGGTAGCCGCAACAGTTATTCAGCGATGAAATTGGCCAGCAATGGCAGCAGCGAAATGGTCAACAGTGGCGAGCGTTAATCGGCGAATGCCGCAGCGATGGTAGTGGCAGCGGTACCGGCGATAATTAATGGCGATAACCAGCGATCGTCAGCGTGTAATCAACGTAATTAATGCCGACAAGTAGTTAGCGGCAGTGACCGATAGTGGTACCGGCAGCGTAATCAGCAGCGGTAGCCTTAGCAGTTAGCGCCATGAGGTGGCGGCAAGCAAAACCGACAGCGGTCAACCAGTGATAACCCAAGCGTCATGTTGCGGAGATACCGGCTGCTGTCGTGATACCAGCGAAGTTAGCGGCAAACCAGAGCAATGGTCAGCAGCGGTAACCGGCAAGTGGTTAAACGGAGCGGCGATGTCAGCAGCGGTAGCCGGCGGCAGCGTAGTCAGCAGTGGCCAGCAACAAATGTAGCGGCAGGGTGGTCAGCAGCAGTGATGGTAGCAGTAGTAACCGGCAATGTATCAGCAGTGGTAACCGGCCAGCAGTTATGGCCGGCGAGTGGTCAGCGGCAAGCAACAATTTCAGCAGTGGCAGCCGCAGTAGTTAAGCGAGAGATAGCCGGCAACGATGGTAGTAACCGAAGGTTAGCCGATGACCAGCGGTAGCAGTAAGCGGACCGGCAATGATAATCCAGTAACGTGTTAGCGGCCGCGGGTGTATGGCAGCAAGCTAAGAAACGATAGTCAGCAGTGCAACCCAAGTATTAAAGAAACGATAATTGGCGCCAGTAACCAGCGGTAAATCAGCCGATAACCGGCTTCAGTTAGCAGCCGGGAGTTATCAGCGGTAACAAGCAACAGTAGTCAATGATAACTAGTCGGTAGTCAGCGAGATAAACCAATTCGTTCTTGGTGACCGGCGAAAAAATATCAGTGATCATCAGCGGGATGGCCTGGCGATAGTTATTGGTACGTTACGGCAAACAATTGGAAAACGGTAGTCAGCGGTGGCGGCGTCGAGCCGATGATGACAAACGGCGATAGTGGTAACAGCGAAAGTGCCGGCGATGGTGTGGCGGTGGCAACGGCCGATGAGGATTTTGACCTATCAAGGTTGTTTGCTCAATGATATTATCGATGACGTTAACAGTGGAAGAGGTTGAATTGAATCCGGAGATTTTGACAAATCAAGTTATTTGTCGAGTGTTATCAATGGCGTTAACGTGGAAGAGGTTGAATTGAATCCGTGATTTTGACATCCAAGGTTGTTTATCGAGTGTTACCCAATGTTAACGCTGTGGAAGAGGTTGAATTGAATCCGAGATTTTGACCCATCCGAGGTTGTTTATCGAGTGTTACCCGATGTAACACTGTGGAAGAGGTTGAATTAGAATCCGAGATTTTGACCCATCCGATTATTTTTTAGTGTTGCAAATAGCGTTAACTTGTGGAAGAGGTTGAATTGAATCCGAGATTTTGACCTATCTATTTGTCAAGATGTTAACGATGGCGTTAACTATGGAAGAGGTTGAATAATCCGTGAGGATTTTGACCATCAGATTGTTTGTCGAGTGTTTGCTCAATGATGTTAACTAACGTTAATGTGGAAGAGGTTGAATTGAATCCGGAGGATTTTGACCCATCGAGGTTGTTTGTCGAGTGTTACCCGATAGCGTTAACTGTGTGGAAGAGGTTGAATTAATCCGCGGATTTTGACCCATCCGTTGTTTGTCGAGTGTTACCAAATGGCGTTAACTGTATGGAAGATGAATTAAATCCGAGGATTTTGACCTATCGAGGTTGTTTGTCGGTGTTACCCAATGGCGTTAACACATGTGGAAGAGGTCGAATTGAATCCGGATCTTTGACCCATCCGAGGTTGTTTGTCGAGTGTTTGCAGATGGCGTTAACCGTGTGGAAGGGGTCGTAGGAAGTCCAGGACCTTTTGACCCATCCTAGGTTGTTTGTCGAGTCTTTACGATGGCGTTAACGTATGGAAGAGGTCGATTAAAACATCCATTTGTGGTTGTAGCCAAAGTTTCTCTTTAACCTTGGCCTTTTTCATTAGTATTATTAACTTGCTTCTCGAACTGATAATCAATTAAATATCCAGAATATCGATTTGGATAATCTTTTGAGATTAAGATTTGCCCCCGAGTTTCTGACAAAATCTGAAGGAATGAAGTTTGATGAATCTTCATTCTTCACATGCCTTAAAAGCTTGAAATCTACATCTCGATGGTGGTTTTGATCTTGTTGGGGAACTTGGTCGCCATACAAGATGATATAATGGAATCGTTCCATGCAACTGATTGTCTAGAAAACCAGGTAGAGTAAAAGTATTCCTTAGCCGTTGTGAAATCCACACACACAGGTATTTAAAGTGAACAATAAAACTCAATTTTTTCGTGAAAAACCTTGAGGGAAAAACTAGCGCTTCAAAAGCTTCCACTATGTATTTGAGTAGATCTTCCGATGGATTACTGTATATAAGAAAGGAACAACAACTATGTAGTCACGTTCGTGGTAGATTAGTAAGAATATGAGATGATGGTGAACGTGTGGAGCAATCACCGGTGAAAATCGAAATCGGCGAAATCACTGGCAAACGCAGAACAATCACGTAGAAATCGAGAACAATCAGGTAGAAGTCATCATGATGGAGACCGAAGATTGACGGCAGCAGATCAACGGTACCGTGGCGTAGTTGATGGCCGTCAGTGCGGCTGATTGCTTTAGGATCTTTAGAGCTCTCTCTCTCTCTTATGAGGAATGAGGTGTTATGGATTGGAGGAGCGTTTATACATGCAAAACGTACCACTCCACCTGGACGGCTCAAAATGATCCCCTTGATCATATGATGTATTTTGTGTATTTGAATGCTCAAATGATGTCGAATTATGATATCTTGGGCTTGTTAGATTCTCGTCAAGATGCCGATTTATATAAACTCCATATTGGAGCTTTTAGGAATTTAAGCGATGAAAGTTTAATGATATTTTAAATGTTTGATCACCAGGTTTGATTTCGATCCTTTTCAGATTCGATTCTTGAGGAATTTTCAGGGTCATATCAATATTTATTAAATTAAATAATATATGATTTTTTTTTTTGGAAATGGAGCTGTAAGATATAAATTTAGAAAATACTTAGTAATATGCTTCGAAAAAATCCTCCAACGTCAGAATTGACAGTTTGGCATAATTATTATTTTAAATATGACGATATTATCTTGCACTAATTATAATTTAATTAATCTAATTAAAATTAAAAATAAGATATAAACTTTATATAATTATTATTAAAATTTTATTTGATCGAATTAATTTAAATTTTAAAATAAATATTTAAATAATTTTTTATAATTTATTTTTATCATACTAATAAATTTTAGAATTTAACTGCTTGAGAATTTAACCAAATTAACTTCAAATCCCCTTCAAATTAAAACAGCCAAACTGCCCTTAGGTATAGGGCGGGAGAGAGATCGAGCTCCTCCACACATTTCCTTAGGTTCGAGTGGCCGAGGTGTTGCTGGTTGCAGGCAAGCGCAGAAGTTCCTTCGATGACGTTTTCGCAGACCGTCGGACACTGCCTCTGTCATAGATGAAGCCAAACAAGCTCTAAGCTTGCGTAGGTCTTCTTTTCTTTTCGCGCAACTTGGTGAGCTCTGGAGGGCATGCTGATGGATCGAACACGGAAGGATTGATCGGCCATCTTCTATTTACCTCATTGACTGCTTATTGAAAGGGATACCAAGCCAGGATGAATTGGTTCATTTAGATCTTCCCTGGGATGGCTATCTTCTCCAGCTTATATAAAGGCTAATGGACGATTGATGATGGAAATACAGGAGGATTGACGGGCGAAGGCATAAAGTATCTTGACCGCAAAACTACTTGTGTGTCTAAAAGAGAAATGGCTCCGTAGCTTGTGGGATGGACGATTTTGCTCGCACGTATGGTCTCTATTAAATATTATGTAGGGAGTCCAGACATAGCTCTATGTATGGAATCTAATTATATTTGAACACATATTCATTAATAAAATATTAATTTTTTACTTTACCACATAGTAACGTCACTCCGGATGCCATTAACGTTATTCAGACCAAACTCGGCCCGGCTCGGAGTGAACATGCTGGACACCATTTTCGAGTGCGGTTGAACACCGTTTGAATGTGCGGGAGGAAAATTTAGATATTTTCATTTTTGAGCTGTGTTTAGTCATGCAGAAATTGTACTCAGCTCCCTCCCGGCGTGCATCAGTGCGACCATCCGACCTTCCTCCAGAGTTGTGCTAATTCTCGGGCATTAAAATTTGAGGTATTATCTCATCTTCTCCATGTAAGCGACTTCATGAAGTATTTCTTCTTGCATTCTTGAACTTTAGAGATTTAGGATTTTCACATTTATTCTGACTTTTATCAGCTCATCTATTTGCAAGAGGATTTGGGTCATTTTTGTACAGTTTTTCATATGTACATTCTGTATATTCTAAAGTGTACACCATTTTTTTTAATTTTAAACAATCGAGGGGCTTGCTATATCTTTCCTACATACTATTATATACTGGTTTGAGTTATTTTCTAGAGAATTTGGGTGATATACATTCTAGAGTGTACACTATTTTTTCAATTTTAAACCATTGTGGACTTGCTATCTCTTTTGTACATGCTATTGTAAGCTCTTTGAAGTTCTTTCTAAGAGGATTTGAGATATTATTATGATTTTCTCGTGTACCTCTACACTCTAGAGTGTACACACTTTTTTTTTTTAATTTTAAACCACTGTGGGGCTTGATATATCCTCTTTACATGATATTATAAGTTGGTTTGAGTTATTTTCTATGGAATTTGGTTGATTTAGGTGTTTTTTTATGTGCACACTTTGTACACTCTAGAGTGTACACCCTTTTCTTCAATTTTAACTACTGTAGGGCTTACTATATCCTCTTTACATGCAATTATAAGCTGGTTTGAGTTATTTCCTGTGGAATTTGGCTGATTTAGGTGCTTTTTTTCATGTGTACACCTTTTTTTTCCAATTTTAAATCACTGTGGGGCTTATTATATCCTCTCTACATGCTATTATAAGCTAGTTTGAGTTGTATCATGAGAAATTTGGGTGATTTTGGCATAATTTTTCATGTGTACACTCAATGTACACCTTTTGTCAATTTTAAACTACTGTGGGGCATGTTATATCCGCTCTACATGCAGTTATAAGCTGGTTTGAGTTATTTCCTGTAGAATTTGGCTGATTTAAGTACTTTTTTCATGTGTACACTCTAGAGTGTACTCTTTTTTTCAATTTTAAGTCATTGTGAGGCTTGCTATATCCTCTCTACATGTAATTATAAGCTGGTTTGAGTTATATCCTGTGGAATTTGGCTGATTTAGGTGCTTTTTTTCATGTGTACATTCTAGAGTGTACACCTTTTTTGTTCAATTTTAAATCACTGTGGGGCTTGCTATATCCTCTCTACATACTATTATAAGCTGGTTTGAGTTGTATCGTGGGGAATTTGGGTGATTTTGGTGCAATTTTTCATATGTACACTTTGTACATTCTAGAGTATACATTTTTGTTCAATTTACACCAGTCATTGGGGCTTCTATATCCTCTACATGCAATTATAAGTCGGTTTGAGTTATTTCTTATGGAATTTGGTGATTTAGGTACTTTTTTTATGTGTACACTCATTCTAGAGTATACATCTTTTTTTCAATTTTAAACCTTGTGGGGCTTTTTATATCCTTACATGTAATTATAAAATTTTGGTTTGAGTTTATATGGAATTTGGGTGATTTTAGTGCTTTTTATGTATACTTTCACTCTAGAGTATACACTTTTTTTTTTCAATTTTAAACCATCTGGGGCTTGATATCCTCTCTACATGCTATTATAAGTTTGGTTTGAGTTATTTCTTATGGAATTTGGGTGATTTGGTGCTTTTTTTATGTATGTATAACTCTAGAGTGTACATCCTTTTTTTTCAATTTTAAACCACGTGAGGCTTGTTATATCTTCTTACATGTAATTATAAGTTTGTTTGAGTTATTTCTATGATTTGGGATTTAGGTGTTTTTTTATACTTTATACACTCTAGAGTGTATACCTTTTTTTTTTTCAATTTTAAACCACTTGTGGACTTGATATCCTCTCTACATGCAATTATAACTAGTTTGAGTTATTTCTTGGAAATTTGATTGATTTTGATGTAGTTTTCATGTATAAACTCTAGAGTATACACCATTTTTTAATTTTAAATCATTGTGTTGTTATATCTCTACATATAATTATAAGCTTTTTATTTGAATTTAGTTGAGGTGAAATTATACCTCTTCATTCACACCATACTCAGTGTATACCTTTTTTTTTTTTTCAATTTTAAACCACTATGGGACTTGCTATATCCTCTACATGCATTATAAGCTAGTTTGAGTTATTTCTTGTGAAATTTGATTGATTTTGATGTAGTTTTCATGTGTTTATTATGCACATAAAGTATCTTATTTTAATTTTAAATCATTGTTTGTTATATCCTCTACATATAATTATAATGGTTTGAGTTATTTCCTTTAGAATTTAGTTAATTTGTTCAATTTTCATTCATTTCACTCTAGAGTGTACACTTTTTTTTTTCAATTTTAAACTATTGTACTTCATATCATGCCATTATAAGTATTTAGTTGAATCTTAATTTGGGTGATTTCCATTCAGATTATGTTCTTATTAATTCACTTTTCATTTGAAGCTTAAAATGTCTAAAAATGGATAACTTTTAGTTGAGCCATTCCACCATTAAAGCGTGATTCTATTTCAAGTTTTTAATATAAGAAGGTTACATGTGCATCAATTTATTAGAATGCCTACATTGACCATCATGTTCATATGAATATAAAATGACTTTTACATTGGTGGCCATTCCATTCCTTTCAGATATGAAGTTGCTTTAATTATATGGAAAATGAGAATGTTATATGGATCTCCACTATTGAAGTCCAATTAAATTGATTTTAAGAATAAAATTGAGAAGATGGATCACCCATACAGTGCTACAGATTTTGCTTTCAAATATTTTTTTATTTATCATAATTATAGAGAGGCGTCGGACATGATCTCCTACACTAAAGACATAGAAAAATTTGTTGATTATAATTGGCCAAAAGCAATTTGGAGCTTCATGGTTTTACAATTTGATGTTATTGCTTCAAAAATTTTGATGCAGAAGGAACCCGGGTACATGAATAGCTTTACCACTCTTCTGATGGTACGTTTTATATCTTCAAATTTATATTGTACAATATGATGAAACTAAATTATGTAAATCTTTTCGCAGATTTGGTCAGCACACAAGAATCTTAAGGCTAATCATTCCTTCTACAAAGCCACACATGTTACGGTGGCCAAACATAAAGTTTGCAGAGGATTCCGTTAGTGGTTTGGAAGGATACCAAGTAATTTTAATTAGATTTACTTCATGTACATCGAAATTGATTTATATCTATTAGAAATTATCATACTTTCTTATTGTTGTAACACATGTCTTCCTATCATTTGAAGGCATAACAGAAGAGGAGACTTGACTCCTTGAAACAGTGACCTCTGTCCCGTAGCCAACCCACAACGAGCCATATAGGAGCCCCATTCGAAGTCCAAGGAGTGAAGCCCCAAGTGGATCTCCCTACGTCTCTCCTCGATATTCTCCTCCTTCATATGCATATATCCGCCATCTACTACCCCCTCGAAGTGTTGAGATATATAAGATACTTTCAGCTTTCCGAGGGATAGAGTATCATTTTTGAATCTTTAATAACTAAGAGAGTAGATTGTAATGATTTTGCGCTATCATTGAGGCAATGGTTATGAGAGGGTCTAAGCATGGGGGAAGCTCCTGAGGAGGCTAGCATAGGGACAGCCACCCAGGGCACACATCTAGATGGACACTTAGAAACTGCCTTAGTAAAGCATGGGCAGTTGATTGTACACGAAGGCCCCATATCAGATAAAGATCTCGCCTTCTTCACGTGGTGTGAAGGCAAGACAACTTAGAAAGAGAAAAGCTATCTCATCCACATTCACACAAGTGTATAGAAAGATGCGCAACACAACAAATATAACCTTAGTTTCCACACAAGATGCATAGAAAGCATATGAGGTATTTTGTGTCTTTCTGACCATTTTAATATAATAAAGTTGATTTCAGTGATTTCTTATGTAGGTTAAGAGAGAGGTTCCTACAATAGAGGAACAACCAACAACTACAGTAATAGTGGTTTAGGAACATCAAGAGGAGGTATTCTTCATTTTAGAAGTTTGTACTTTAGTTCATATTGAATACAACTCTTAAACCTTCTTGATTTGTTGCAGCCAGCTGAGGCACATAAGACCATAGACTTCTCATCAAGAGATGTTCTACCCAAGCCAATGCTGCAACTCATTGACACATCTTGTGCTTGATTTAGGGACAAGTTATTGCATAGTCTATTTCATTCAGTTTCCATAAAATGACCTTTGATTTAGATTGCTCACATGCCCATGCTGCTCACATGTAGAAGTGATAATGTATTCTTGACCGGAAATATCATTATTGTTAGAGGCCAAATTGATGAATTACTAATAGATCGATATTTGTCAGATGTACATGTTGATGCCTTTGCTTATTTGTTGGCTTAGAAGAATAATATATGTCCTAGGCTATATGTCCCATATCTATATATCTCATATTTGCACTGGGTGAGTTCATGCAAGGAGGATTGGGTTATAAGATGCCTTTTAAATTTTTATTAATTATAAGCTAGTTAATTTAACTTTACTTCCAAACCTTGCAGAGTTATGCTAAATATGGCCTCGCAAAGGAAAGCAAAATATACATCCAACATATTACTGCAGACAGTGTTTCAAGTACTGTTTTACTCTTACTTCCAATCATCAATAATCAGCATTGGACACTATTAGTGGGGCATATTAAGAAAGGGGCATGGTTCTTCTATGACTCACTACCAAACCCAACCCATAAGGCTATTCTTCCTGATATTGTAATAATTCATGTCATTTTCAATTTTTCCTAAATGCATAATTTGTACCAAACTTATTGGCTTTGTGTGGTGCTTATGTAGATCAAATTACTAACTGAAGATGTTGGCCAGACTTTTGAGAGCAACCCTCAGGAATGGCCAATTGAAGTGATCAATGTTATACTAGTCCAACAGAACAGTCTTGATTGTGGCATGTTTGTGTGTAAATATATGGAGGCAATGGTTAGTAGACCTCCAGTAGACTGGGCTGAGCACCAAGATTGGCAAAAGAAGATGAACTTCTTTAGAGCAGAGTTTCTTACACTATTTTTTGTTTAACTATGAAATAACAGAGTTGTGGAATATTGACTGCGAGATGGTTGCTGTACATATTAAATGTTAGGCATATTTATGACACTAAAGGACATTTCTGTCATCACTCAATTAGGGATGAAGAGGCGAAGGTATGTTCTTCTTGTGCGAATTTGAAACATCATTTATATGTTTAGCTAGGACTTTAGGATGAACTTGATATGGTTAATCATGATATCTTGTTGTGCGGTTGATGTATTTATAATGTTTAAAATTAGCTAATAAATTTATGATCTTACTAGTAAACATTTCGTTAACATGGAAACAAATAACAATAATCTTATGGAAGCTCATTAATAAGTAAAAACTTTTCTTATTAATGACATTAATCTTTTAAACCACTGTAGGGCTTGCTATATCTTTTGTATATGCTATTAAAAGCTAATTTGAGTTATTTTCAAGAAGATTTTTATGATTTTGGTGTAGTTTTTTATGTGTACACTCTGTATACTCTAGAGTGTACACCTATTTTTAGTTTTAAACCACTGTGGGGCTTACTATATCTTTTGTATATGCTATTAGAAGCTAGTTTGAGTTATTTCTATGAAGATTTATATGATTTTGGTGAAGTTTTTCATGTGTACACTATGTATACTCTGGAATGTGCATCCCTTTTTTTAACTTTAAATCATTGTGAGGCTTGACTATATTTTTTGTATATGCTATTAGAAGCTAGTTTTAGTTATTTTCAGGAAGATTTCTGTGATTTTGGTGCGGTTTTTTATGTGTGCACTCTATACACTATGGAGTGTACAGCCCTTTATTTAGTTTTAAACCACTTTGGGGCTTGCTTAATCTATTGTACATGCTATTAGAAGTTGGTTTGAGTTATTTCGAGGATTTGGGTGATTTTAGTATATTTTTTATGTGTACACTCTATACACTCTAGAGCGCACACCTTTTTTTTTTCAATTTTAAACCACTATGGGCTTACTATCTTTTTTGTACATGCTATTATAAGCTGGTTTGAGTTATTTTCTAGAGAATATGGGTGAATTTGGTGTAGCTTTTTATATGTACACTCTATATACTCTAGAGTGTACACCCTTTTTTTTTTCAATTTTAAACAACTATGGGGCTTGTTATATCTTCTCTACATATTATTATAAGGTGGTTTGAGTTATTTTCTAAGGGATTTGAGAGATTTTGATGCAGTTTTTTTATGTGTGTACTCTATACACTCTATAGTGTACACTTTTTTTCAATTTTAAACCAATGTGGGATTGCTATCTCTTTTGTACATGCTATTATAAGCTGGTTTGATTTATTTTCTAGGGGATTTGGGTGATTTTGGTGCAGCTTTTCATGTGTACATCTGTACACTCTAGAGTGTACACTCATTTTTTTTTTCAATTTTAAACCAATATGGGGCTTGCTATATCCTCCCTAGATGCTATTATAAATTAGTTTGAATTATTCTTGGGAGATTTAGGTGATTTTGGTGTAATTTTTTATGTGTACACTCTGTACACTTTGGAGTGTACACCCTTTTTTTCAATTTTAAATCACTGTGGGCTTGCTATGTCTTTTGTACATCCTCTAAAGTGTGTACATTCTGTACATTATGCACACATCATGAAAATTTGTATATATTTAAATAATTAATATATAAATGTCTATATTTATTTATATAATACTTTAACATCTAGATTTTATCAAAAAAAAGTTTATTTAAGATAAATTAATTTTAATAATATTTTATTTAAATTTTAAATTATTATATAAGGAAATAAAAAAATTTAGATAATATACACATAACTTATAGTATGTATGTTAATCTACCAAATACTTCAAAATGATGAGGGAGCTTATCATAAATGAGTTATCTAAAAAAAATTATATTTAGGAAATCTTAATAAATATTATTTTTTATTTAAAAACTATAAAAGGCAAATCATTTATTTTGAATATATATTAAGACATAATAAGAGATAAAATTTTATACAAAGTTTTTAAAGGCATGAAAATTCTATTCTAAGTCATGTTCACTTTAATTATTTTTAAATAGTGATATTAAAATTTAAAAATTTTGTGATTTATACAATTCTCAATCAATACTAATGCCTATTACAATTCTTATTTCTCTAACAAAATTTACCTTCTCTAATGGGGATGAGCGAACTTTCATAATACATCTTGCATTTGTGGATTTTTTTTTCAGTTGGCCCAACCCTAGAGAATGTTTAGGTAAACCTTTTCATCCATTTTACTTAAAATTTCAATTTTACAACTGCATATAATGATTATTATAATTTACCTATTGATTTTTTCATGTATTTGATTTTTTATATAAAAATATAACATGAATTTCTTGCATATATATTTAAACTATAGGTTCATAAAAATTAATATGGGTTGATAGTGTTGCGTGCTAGAAAACCAGTCAGCGGTAGAGTGAAAGTTTATGCCTTAGCCTTGTTGTGAAGTCGGCACACAGGTAATTAAGAAGCGAACAAGAGACACTCGAATTTTTAACGTGGAAAACCTCGAAAGAGGGGAAAAACCAGGGCTAGCCATAAAAGCTTCCACTATGTATCTGTTTGAGTACAAGATCTTCGATAACGGGATTACATTGCATATGAGAGAGGAATAACAACTGTGTAACAATGATCAGGTTGTAATTATTACTGATGGTGGAGATGCGGGGTAACTTCTGGTGGGAATGCAGGGTACAATTAGTGACGACGGTGGCCGGAGGCGGCGGTTGATGGCCGCCGAGCGGGAGTGCGATCTTGCTTGGGGTGCGATCTTGCTTGGAGGATCTTCAAGCTTCAGAGCTCTCTCTTCCTCGCCCGGACTCTTCCTTTTCTTCCTTGCTTGGGTTCCTCCTCTTCTTCCTTGCTCGGGCTCTTTCTCTTCTTCCTTGCTTGGACTCTTCCTCTTCTTCCTTGCTGGACTTCGGCAAGGATCGGCGGTGGCCTGGTGGTGGTGACGTCGGCGGTGGCTCCTCTTCTTCTTACTTCACTTCTTTACTTCACTTTTTTTCCTTCATGTGAGGAATGAAGGCTATTTATAGATGGGAGGAGGGCATTCTTGGAAATTCATGTAAGCCATACCACTCCCCTCGATGGACGGCTGGATGATTCCTTTGATCATTTGATGTATTTTGAGCATTTGGATGCCCAAATGAAGTCAATTATGAGATCTTAGGCTCGTTAGATCCGGCTCGTCGAGGCCTTCGATTTGACTATAAACACTCCATATTTGA
>CM038218.1:154919996-155092723 GCA_021442155.1 Cymbidium sinense | reverse complement strand
ATGCATAATATACATCTTGGGAAAGAAAATGAAGTGATGTGTGTTTTGTGATATTAATTCACTTTATTTAATCTTAAAATGCCTTTCTTTTGAATAGGTTTAGTTTGAAAATCTAAACTTAGGATTAATTAAAACACATAATAAATATTCACTAAAAAAAACTAAATATGAATCTACTTTAGAAATTACTTAAGGTAGGAAGAAAGAAGTTCTCTTCTCTTTTCCTCTCTTACAACTTAATAATTAATTGTAGGTTCATTCAAACCTAAACAAAATATAAAATAAAATCAACCCAAATAAACTAAACAACTTAAGCAAAACTACCCTCTAAGTTGGACATCTTCATACTTAGGAAATCCAAACCTTAAAACCATAGATAAGTATACCACACAAACCTTCTAAAAATGCACACATTAGACTAAGTCACCACTTCTAGCTTTAGGTTAGGGTGGTGCATGGTTTGATGTTTACTTTTATTTTGTGATGTTTTATTTTAGTCTGAATATTAGGGTTAATGTGTGTAGAATGAATGATAGGATGATTTAGTCTAATCATTATTTTCTACAGGGGATTGTGCTTAAGAGGTAATAAAATATATATGCTTTTTATTGTGCATGTGCTTATACCATGCATAATCCAATAGGCGGTGGACTTGGTCACATGTGTGGGTGCTAAGTCAATATACATGCTTGGGACTGTATGGTTTGTTTAGCTAATCTCTATTTTGTGTAGTTAGATTTACTTTTCCTTTTCATATATTTTTTTAGGATTTTGGAATGATTATTATGGGGATTAGGATGAGCATTGGTCATAAGATTATATCTTATACCATGTGAAGCCTTTGGAGAACCACCTTCCAACCATCAAGAAGGAACCAAAAGAAGAAGAAGAAAGAAGAAGAAAGAAGAAAGAAAAGAAATGAAGACCCCATAATATGAATTTTCTTACTTGATTGTAAATTAATTCATTTATAATCAGGGTTGTATAAGGGTAGAGCTCGGCTACCCAATTTGTTTTGGGTTTGTGTGGTGCACCAAATGGCATTTTATTCTTTTTTGTTAGCTTTATAAAATGTTTGATGATTTGTTTAGCTTGTGCATTAAGATGGCATGTTTACTAGTTTCTTCCTTGCTTGATGTATGGCCTCGATGATGATTAGGCTCTTAGGAAAAAATAAATCTTCTATCAAATTAATCAACTCAAAATCAAAATAAATAACTCATAGCCTCATCTAAAGTCTACGTTAGAATCAAGATAAAAGAATTAGGAACACCTTAGCTGGATGAGTATTTCTTTTATAACATCATGCATAAAAGTATATTGTTACACTCTTGATTGGAGGAGTTCCACCTTTGCTGGAGAAACTTGGCTAGACCTTTGAGAGCTATGGTGGAAACACACCTCCTCCCTTCTCACTGATTTTGGCCAATAATCTTACTTCTCATGCATTAGGCATATGAATCCTATAAGCCTGAGTCAAATGATTGTCCAAAAATGAAAATAATATGTAATATGTTTTGCATTAGATCTAGGTCATTTCTCATGCCCTTACATGATCTAGTCTCTTAGGGAGTGAGTTTAAGGACTTAGTCTCTTTCTAAATAAATAATAACCTAGCTATCTTGCATAAACCATATGACTTGCCTACATGAATTTAAAATCATAGGAGGAGTTAGTTGGTGGCCACCCGTGTTGTAAGTCAAGAGTCAAGTGGTTTGTCCCTCTTGTGAGGCAAACCAAATACCCATTTCATCTTAGATTTAGGTTGTGCTTAGCCCTTGCTCCATAGATTTAGGTTCAGGTTGCTTCTCCCTTTATGGGCCATAAGCATAAATCCTCACCTCTTAGGCAATCCATAACCTTATATTATGAATTATAAAAAAATTCTAATAACAATTCAATTTCAAAATGTAAAAACCATAGGATAGTTTGAGATGTTAGGTTTCTACTAGTATGAGCATCTCTACTTATCTTCCTTTGGCTTTGATAATAAATCTCTCTTTGATCAATCCATTTGATCTTCCAAAATAAACTAATCGATTGATAGTCCTACCTATTGAAATCTTTGGAGACAATGATCATTTACCTTAATCAAGAGTATTCCTAAGGGATCTCATTCCTTAGGATGTAATTAGCTATGGGGGCTTGCCTTTGTAGGGAACTTAGCAAACTTGATTTAAAATAAACCCTACTTTACTTTTCCATGTAAAGTAGGGGAATAATCTTTGGTACATATGCAAACCCATTATCCTTAGAAGTCCTTGTTGAGGAGATTAGGTCCATTGTATGGTGGTGACTTCTATCTTTCGAGATAGTACACCTCTCCTTAATGTCATACCCGATCACCCTCAATAAGAATAGATCTACATGGTGTCAAAAATCCATAAAAAGAGAAGTATATTTATGTCTTCATTTTATCTTGCATAGAGTGAAGATGGAAGTATCACACTTTTCTTTAGAAATCCTTCACCACAGTCTCCCTGATAGGTTGGAAATAAAGCATCTTAGCTATGCTAACCATCCTTAGAAAGATCTAAGTTGAGTTAAACTTTTAGGAGGTGAAATTTCTAAGATAGCTTTGATCATTTTTGGATCTATTTCCATTCCCCAGTGTTGGACAACAAACCAGGAATTTTCCAACTACGAATGCACACTTGATTCATTTTGAGGTTATATTATCTTAACCATTCAAAAATAACTCTCAAGTCAAAGAGATGGTCTTCCTTTTCTTTGCTCTTGACTACTAGATCATCAACGTAGCACTCAACATGATGATGGATGAGTTCATTAAAGATCTCAGTCATGGCCCATTATGTAGCACTAGCATTTTTAAGGCCGAAAGGCATGACTTTATAATAATAGATTCCGATCAGGGTTCAAAAAGCAATGTTTCTTTCATCCTCAGGGGTCATCTTGATTTGATTGTAGCTAGATGACCAATCCATAAAGGAGAAATTGTATGATGAGGTGATGTCCACCATTATTTTTGGTATAGGAAGATGAAACTCATTATTATGAAATGCCATGTTTAAGTCCCTGAAATCGATGCATATGCAAATTTGGCCTTTCTCTTCTTAATTGGGATGACATTAACAAGGTAGGATATTTTTCTTCCACGATGAAACCCGGTCGATTAGTTTCTTGACTTAAAAAATGACCTTGTTCATTTCTAATCGTCTAGGAGCTTGCTTGATAGGGATGCAGGATTTATTGCTAGTTATGGATTACTTCGTCAAGAATGTGCATTTCTTCATAACTCCATGCGCTTTCTTAGTTAATAATAACTAAGTCATTGTTTCTTTTCATTCATGATGTATATGGGTGTGGATTTTCTTCTATCACAGGTTGATTTCCTAAGCTTGTCAATTGTTGAATGGATCTCTTCAAATTGGTGGTGCATCTTTGATTTGGAGATCATCTAGATCATCACGAGTTTTTAAACACACATCCTCAGTTGGTTTGGTGTGAAAAGAACTCAGACTCTAGATGATTGGTGACAACTGGTAGTAATCATCATTTCGACTAGACCTTTGTACCAAATCTAATGATCTTGATTGTGCATCCCCATGTTGTTCCATAGCTTTTTTGATACTCGACTTGTGCCCAGTGAATAAGGAATCAAACCCTTCTTTGCAAGATTAATAACACAAGGCAAGTACCAATCAAAAGGTAATTCCATTAATTCTTTATATGAATCACCCTCAAGTTCTACATCAACTTCAGGACTTAAGGATGATGATCCCAAAAAGAATCTCTTGACATAGTTTGAGGGCTTCCTTTACTAAACCTTCAACTTTTGAGATGAAAGTGAGGTTAAAGCTAAGGTTCCCATAGTTTTACATTCATTTGATTCAAATACTTTGCTGTCTGAGGCCGGTCTTTAGAGTGTCACCTCAATGAAAGGGGTTGGCTGGTATATGCTAATCACATTAGACTCATCCTCCGGATTCCAAGTATGTGAATAGGGGAACTATGAGAACATAACCTCTATTATGGCCAACCAGGGGTCTTCCACCTCTGGCCTCTATTTTTCCTCTCCTCTAGTGGAGGTAGTCATCCACATGTCCATATGATGGAATGAGCGGGATGTGATATGTACTCTATTTCTTCTTCAATTTCCCTTTCTTGTCACTTGGCTTTTCATTTTTCTTTTCTTTTCTATTTCTTTTCTTTTTCTTCATTTTTTTTTCTTTTCAATTTGAATTTTGTCAAGTTCATGAAATGTATTTTGAGGAAGATAGTAGGTTGCATCCTCATATATCTCAACCTCTAATTGAAAATAGCTTTTCATCTCCTTTGACATAGTATTCAATCCCATCCTTCTTGAACTTGATGCAGATGGAGGAGGATGGAATTATCTTATTGTATCCAAGGCTCTTGAGCAAAGCGGTGAATGAAGTATTTGAATCAATGATATAAAACTTGGCTTGATCTTCCATCACCAATCTCCAAAGGTAACACTATGGAACCTAAAGCTCTATTGTTCATTGAATCCTCAACTCATCGATCTCTCCTGAGTGTGGAGATGTCGATCCTTAAATAAAGTCTTTAGACTCATAATGTTCACATGCACTTGGATCGTGAGAACTCTTGAAGTCTAAATCACATGTCCCCATGTGTAGAGGGGATGTTGTGCTCCATGTCCCAGAGAAGGTCTTCATCTTGAAAGTAATCCATGAGCTTCTGAATAATGTGCCTCCTCTCCAATATAATTAAATGATAAGCATATGGATCAAGAAGCCTTGATTAATGATTCCTCATCTCTTTGGATAAGAGGGCATCATATATGCTTAGCTTAGATGAAACTTTCTTAGGTGAGAGAGGACATTTATAGTCCACCTTGGGATCTCCATAAGCATATCCGGGTGGAGCATCACGTGGAGGGCTTCTGATCCTCAAAACTGACTTGTTTCCCTCTATCTTGAGGTGCTACCCTAGGAGGTAGAACCTTGCCACTATGGAGGTTCTTGATCTCATGGGGTAATGGAAGATTCTCACGCCTCAGCTCACATAGCTTCTCCTATGGGACCTTAGATGATTCCAAGTCTATCTCAAAGGTGAACATAGTATTGAGTAGGAAAATATAATTCTAAATCAGAAAGAGGAAGATCATAATTATTATAGTTATTATTTAGACTTGAAGAGTTATCATTAGAAATAAATTTAGATAACCCATCAAAAGTGACACAGATATAATTCAAGTTAGCTTTATTCTTTAATTTTTTAGATTTGATAGGAGGTACATAGTAGAAATCAAGTAAAATAAGAGGGGTGAGGGATTTGATGCCCTCATCCACCAATATAAGATATCTACTAGAAGAAGAAGAGCTAGTTGAAGTAGTAGTTGTTGATGTAGTAAAATGCAATGGTGGGGAGGCTGACTATTCTTGGGCTATCCTGGGTATGAACTCCCCTTTCACAGTTGGCTCGGAAACTTGCAAACCTTCCTTGATGTTGGAGGTTTGAGAGCTCTCACACAAGGAAAGTTTCTTGATTTTTGAGATAATTTTCTTAGAGGTTTTTGGATAAGGAGATATCCCAACCTTCTTTGGTTTTGGAAGGATCATAAGTATCCCCATGGATTACCCTAATGGAACTAGATGGTTGTTCCAAAGGTATTCCTTTGAGATAACTATAGCGGTCTTGAAGCTATGTTCAAGCAGTCCTTTAAATGTGAAGCAATCTTCAAACATGACCTAGCATGGTGGTAGGGGAAAAAGTTAGGATCATTGCTTTGCCCACTTCCTCAGATCTCTAGGTTTAGTGGTTGAAAATCAAGCTTATTTAAGAGATTCTTAAAGATCTTTGATTACCTCCCTCTTAAATGAATAAGGCTTGTTAGTTTATCCAAAGAGTAGGTGGACCATAGCTACTGGGTGGGTATGTGTACTTCTTGATGATGGTTGAGGAGGGTAAAGGCCATGGAGGCTCTTGTGTGGTAGCTAGTAGGTACCTTGGGTGGTGGTAGGAGGTGGAAGTGACATGTGGGTATGATATCTCTCAAATAAATATTCACTATATTAATTTTCCTTAAATAAAATCATTTGTTAACCTTGCTTCTTATGAAATTTTAGTTTTGGTTTTGAATTATTAAACTTAGAGAGGAGAAATAATATTTACTATTTTTCCTCATCCACTTGTGATTAACATATTTGATATAATTAAGTATCATTTATGGATTGAAAGTTCAAGTCTTTAAGCAAATAATTTATATCCCTTTCTAAGCTTAATTCAATTAAGCATTTAATTATGATCCTCAATGATATGCAATATTAAAATTGCAATAATTAGGACTAATGTGAGACTCATAATTGGTTAATTAAATTATCTCTCATGGCATCCCACGAGTGTCGCTTCTTCTCAAAGCTTTATATCTCTTTATTGATTGGTGAAAAGGCAAGTTTGGCTTCTCCATACACTTGTTGATTAATTTCTCAAAGATTTTGATGGTCTTTGACCATTACCATGGATATTCTTCAATCTCAATGTGTACTATTCATATTCATACCAATTATGCCATCAGAATGTAATCAATAACTCATCGTTGATCATAATGAGATCTTATAATCACCTTTGCTCCGCATGAAGGTATGCAAATAAGTCTCTATTGTTGAGTTTGCATATTCAACTACTTAATTGAAGAGATAGAAAAGTAATGCATTTACCAACATGACAACCTAGATATCAATGTCTCTGGGTTCCCAATGCCATCTTTTGGATCATGCCCTTGATATTGGATGACATCAAATTTCTCCTAGCCAATTTCTGATGATCCTGCTTAATACTCTCTCATCTACTCAACCATGCTCTTGATATCCTTTTTCTTTGAGGTGTCCACTACCTTCCTATACATACTAGTGCTACCTTGCTCTACTAGAGGTAAAGTCTTAGCTGGATCCATGACATGCACCAACTATGGCTGACTAATCTCAGCTATAGTAGGATGATTGGTGCTTCTAAGTGCTACTGCCTATAAGTCCTCATCTTCATCTATCTATCTCATCTTTCTTCTTTATTCTGCTAAGGAGGTGTTGTTGGGTAGAGTGGTCTCTTCATGCACCTTCCTCATGCTGGAGGAGAACCCAGTATATAGCATGTGCACCCCATTCTTAATATCATCTTATTGGGATTAAGTGACTTTTCTCCTCATTAAAGTCATATCCTAGATCTCTTTATCTCCATGAGATAATTGGCTGCAATATCATCTAGAGAATGTTCTAACAAGCACAAAAGGATCTAGAGGTGGTGGGATCACTATCATGTCATGTGAGGCATCAACCTCCTACTATGAGAGTTAACATGAGGCTATACTCTGGAAGAAATGCTCAGATATCATTAAATCTGTGGGTGGCACTCTAGGGACTATCATCATGGTGCTGTCACCTATCCTCAAATCCATCTCTATATCTCCTTGCGGTGGTGATGGTGATGACACTATGATACAAGGTCTCCATTCTTAACCATTCTAGAAGGTCGCAAAAGCTACCTCACCAATAGGTGTAGATGGGGGATCTCTCGATTAGCGATCACCTGGGGTCCTCTTATCCACGATGCCTTCATGGCCTTGGTGAATAGGAGATGTTGGAACTATGCGGGTGATGGAGAGGAGAGCGTGTGGTGGAGGCACCACCGACTCTCTGGGATAGAGCTACTCTCTATGATGTGTATAAGTAAGACTATCATGTTGTGGTGTGGGTAGCACGAAAAAAATCCATAAGTGAGGCCTGGCATACCTTTGGCACTCCCGGTTAGTGACATGATCTGATGTGTGGGCTTCTCTATCCCTCTCCTGCCTAAACTGCTTACCCACACTATGAGGAATGACTAATCTCAAAATCAATGGAGGCATGACCTTTCTCTCACATCAAGCGAATTGAACATTTGGTGAGGTGAAGCAAAAATCCTCTAGCATCCTCTGTAGAGGATGGAACTTTCTTTGTAACTAGTGAGACCATCTGGGTAGCTCCTCATGAGAGTAGCTACCTCCATCTCTAAATAGTGTGGTACTTTGCATGTGATTCTATTTCTTCTTTGGTCCTGGTGAGCAAAGTGAGCTAGACCCAACTCAAAGGAGACAATCCATAGGGAGCCTTCCCTTGGAGGTGCTAGTGAGTGAGTGCAATTGGGGCCTTGGGGAATAATTGGCATGACACTAGCTCTAACACTATGTACTCCATTGCCTTCCTCTTGGTGAGGGAATATCGAAGATAATCTATCTAGATGACCCTTCACTTCTCTTGCTAGATCATGAGAGGCCTCACATGTAATCTTGGCCCCCTCGAAGCCTCGGCCAAAGTGGATGAGGTAGGCATAGTAAGATTGGGGAAGGCTATCTTGATCTAGGGCCATGTCCATCCCATGAGGAAACGAGAACACATACTTTTGCATTGCCATTAAATCAAACTATACTAAACTGAGATTGAAAAAACTAACTGAAGTTGATTGAAACTGCAATGTCAAAAACAAACTTGAATCAAATTTTCTTGCTTTGTTGATTTTGACTTTGAATTTAGAATTTGAACCCATACTCAACAACTTGAAAGTGTTAAGTCGGGCTCAAATGGATTTAGAAGAGATTTTAAGATTTGATTGGAAGAAAAATTTTTGAATGTAGAATCCACTTTCAACAAATTTGGGTATGTGGAAAATGGGTTCAAATATTTTTGGAGAGATGCTTCCATAGGTTCATGTTTGAATTTTGATTTTTGATTTTGAGTACCCTTTATTTAACAATTTGGGTATGTTAAAGTAAAGGGTCAATTGATTTTGATTTATGATTTTGGAATTTACTCACTTAGCAAATTTGGGTATGCTAAGTGAGATGTTTGAAACAATTTTTTTTTCTTTTTTTTATTTTGTGAATCATTTGTGATTTGAAAATGGAATTCTCATTTAGCAAATTTGGGTATGCTAAATGAAGAATCCAAGTGTGTTTTATTTTGAAATTTTGAAAATAGGACTCTTAGCAAATTTGAGTATGCTAAGAAAATCCTAATGTGTTTCTTTTGTTTTTTTTAGAATTTTATTTTGATAGGATCCTTAGCAAATTTGGGTATGCTAAGGAAATCTAATGTGTTTCTTTTTTGTTTTTTATTTGTTTAAAATAGACTTCACTTAGCAAATGTGGTATGCTAGAATGAAGTTCAATGTTTTGAAATTTTGTGAAATGGAGATTTTACTTAGCAAATTTAAGTATGCTAAATGAAATTCCAAAAAAAAATGTGTTTCAAATTTTATTTTGATTTTGTTTTGAAAATGGAGACTTCACTTTAGCAAATATGGTATGCCAAAATGAAGTTCCAAATGTCTTTTAAAAATTTTTGTTATGTTTTGTTGATTTTGAAAAGAGGATTTCTATTTAACAAATTTGGGTATGTAAGAAGGAAATTAATTATGTTTAACTTTTCAAAGATGTATTTTCGTGTGTGATTATTGGTTTTTGAAAGAAGAAATTCCAACCTAATCATATTTGGAATATGTTAAGTGGCATTTCAAGATAATGTCATTTTATTTGGAAATGAAATCCTCAATCAATAAATTTAGGTATATTGAATGGAGATGTTCATATATGCTTTTTGAAAGTTTATTTTTGATTTTGACTCATTCAATAAATGTGGGTATATTGAATGGATTTCATATGTGCTTTTGAAAATTTATTTTTTGATTTTGATTGATGAAATCTCCATTCAATAATATGGGTATATTGAATGGAGAGGTTTCATATGTGTTTTTTTTTAAAAGTGAAAATTCAACTTAACACATGTGGAATGTGTTGAGTGGAATTTTAAAGTGATTTTGCATGAAGATGTAACATCCATTGGATGTATTGAATGGAAAGGCCATCTTCAAATATTATTGCTTTTGAAAGTTTGATTGTTGGAATTTTATTTTTTGAAAATGAAGTCTTCATCAAATGAATTGAGGGAAAGTTCATTTGTGCTTTTGGAAAATGATTGTTGGATTTATTTTTGAAATATTTCTACATGTAATAATTATAAACAATTATTAGATGTAGTGCAAATGTTTTATTAAGTGTATTTTGAAAAGTGCTTTTAGAAATTGAGACTTTTCATAAAAGATTTATTTTTCTTTATTTTTAGAATGAACCTTTCCTTACTATAAAAATGGTAAGGATGAAGTCTTTAATCATTTTCTTTTTATTAAATTTTTATTATCATTGGGGAAGGGTTTTAAGACCAACATGGCATGAGGTCCTAAAACCTAAGATGTTGGCTAGCTTAACTTAAGGATGAAATAAGCTAAGTGCCAATAGAAAGAAAGATAGTCTTGGATTCATACAAAGTATAAACCACTATCGATACTTGGAGACAATGATCATTTACCAAAGATGGAGAGGAACCATCCCAGTCTAGAAAATCTATGGTGAAAATATTTTATCATCTATCTTTTTGAAGAGGATAAATGAAACAAAATATACACCTTTTTGAGATGCCAGATCCATAGATGTTCTTATTAGTCGGTATGACATTGAGGATGTACTATCTCGAAGAGATAGAAGTCACTCTACAATGGACTAATCACCTCAATAAGGACTCTAAGACTAGGGTCTTCATGTTAGAGATTCTTCCCCACTTTACATGGAAAAGTAAAGTAGGGTTTAAATTTTTTGTTAAGTTCTCTATGGAAGTAAGCCCCAATAGTTAATTATATACTAAGGAATAGGATTCCTTAGGAATACTTTCAATCAAGATAAATGAACGTTGTCTACAAAGATTTTGAAAGGTAGGACTATCAATCAATTGGTTTATTTTTAGAAAGTCAAGTGGGATCGATCAAGAGGAGTGAGTTTTTATCGGGAAAAATGAAAATAAGTAGGGGATGCTTAAGATACTAGGAAGCCTAGTAAGCATCCCAAACTACTCTATGGTTGGGCTTTACATTTTTGAAATTAAATTAATTTATTTGAGTTGAATCTTTATTAGAATGTTAGGGATTATAATTTGATTATACAAGGTCATGAAAATTCCTAAGAGGTGAGGATTTATGCTTTAGCCCATAAAGGGAAGTAACCTCGAACTAAATTTAGGGAGCTTTGGTGAGCTAACAAGCATGACCTAAATCTAACAAGAAAATGGGTATTTGGTTTTCCTCCACTAGAGAGGATAAACCACGCTTATTAAACTTATAATCGAGGGGTGGCTCCAACTAACTCCTCTGATTTTAAATATGTAGTCAAGTCAAATGCTTTTGCGATAGATAGCAAGTTGTTTTTATTTAGAAAGAAATTAAGTCCTTAACACACTCCTAGAGACTAGATCATGTAGGGCATGAATGACTTAAATCTAATGCAAATTTTGTTACATTTTATTTTCATTTTGGACAATCAATTTTCATGCTTTAGGATCATATGCCTAATGCATGAGAAATTAGATTATGGGCCAAAATAGTAAGATAAGGAGGTGTGTTTCCACCATGGCTCTCAGGTCAAGCCAAGTTCTCAGGGTGAAAGCCCTCCAATCAAGAGTGAAATAATATGCTTTTTATGCATGATGTTAAAAAAAAATACAACATCCAGCTAAGGGGTTACTAATTCTTTTATCTTGATTTATAACCTAAGCTTTAGGTGAGGTTATGAGTTATTTATTTTTAATTTGAGTTGATTAATTGGGTAAAAAAATTTATTTTCTAAGAGCCTAATCATCATCCAGACATAAAAGTAAGAAGAAACTAGAAAAGATGTCAATGCATAAGTTAAACAAACATCAATCAATTTATAAAACTAGTGCAAAAGAGGCCATTTATGGTGGGCTCCACCACAAATAAAAAAAAAACAAATTGGGTAGCGAGCTCTACCCTTATACAACCAGATTACAAATGAATTAATTACAATTAAGAAAGGAATTCATGTTATGAGGGTCTTTCTTCATTTCTTCTTCTTTCTTCTTTCTTTTTTTAGTTGGTTGGAATATGGTTGCTCCAAAGGCTTCACATGGTACATAAGATATAATCTTATGACCAATGCTCATCCTAATCCCCCATAACAATCATTCCAAAATCTAATTATAAAAATTACATGAAAATGGAAAAATAATCTAACTAACAGAGATTAGCTACAAACCATACAATCCCAAGCATGTATATATAAATTGGACTTAGCACCACACATGGGTAACCAAGTCCACCTATTTTGGATTATGCTTAGGGGTATAAGCACACTGATAAAAGTAATTATATTTTTATTATTCCCCAATCCCTAGAAGATAATGGTTAGACTAGATCATCCCATTCATCTATGCACATACACCTACACTTCAAACTAAAAAAAAATATTCAATAAAGCAAACATCAAACCATGCACCTAACCTAAAACTAGAAATGGTGACTTAGCTGTGTGCTATTTAAGGTTTGTGTGGTATGCTTAGCTAGGCTTTAAGGTTAAGTTTTCTAAGTATGAAAATGTTCAACTTAGAGGGTTTTCATTTAAGTGATTTAGTTGCTTTGGTTGATTTTATTTTGTATTTTGATTTGGTTTAATGAATCTATAATTAATTACTAAATTGTAAAGAGAGGAAAGAGAGAACTTCTCTTTCTCCCTACCTAAGTAATTTCTAAGGTAGATTCATATTTGATTTTTTGTTTAGTGAATATTTTATTATGTGTTTTAATTAATCCTAAGTTTAGATTTTCTAAACAAACCTATTCAAAGAAAGACATTTTAAGATTAAGTAAAGTGAAATACTATCACAAAAATACACATCACTTCATTTCTTTCCCAACATGTGTAACATGCATATGGATGAATCTAAGCATATCTATACATGCAAATGAAAATGTTTAGCACACTTTAATGATGAATGCTAAGAGCATTTGTTCAAGAAATTTGAATGTTTTATGATGCATGATTTTGTTAAGTAGAAAAAGAGGGATTCTTTTATCCATTTTTTTATATGCACACATATATGTATGAAAGGCATAAGTGAGTACGATGCCATTGTTAGCACCATGGGTGTAAGGTACAAGACCTACTTAGGGCTACTTAAAGCCTCACAACCCCGGGGTTGTCCAGACTAATATACCACTTTCTTAAATACATATGTATATACAAAAGAAATGAATGGAAAAAGAAAGATGCAAAAGTTTATGTTTGTTTGTTGGATTTGTTTATTTAATTTATATGTATAAATGTGGATATCCTTCTTAAGTAATAACATAGGAATGAATAGGAAAGGATTTAAGTAAGTGTTGTGTTCTTTTCAAATGAACTATACACTTTGCCAAATCCTATTCAAAACTATGCTAAAAGTAAAGAGAAGGAAAGCCACACTATACACATCTTTATATTTTTTACTCACATGGAAGCTCATAAATAATTATAAGTAGCATACCTTTTAGTTTTGAAAATAATTTTAGATTTAATAGTGATAATAGCCATTCATATTCTTACTTTAGCCAAAACATGCCATTTGGCATAAAAGGGACATTTCATTTTTAATTTGATTTTCAAAAAGCATGAATGCATGAATTTCATATGACATACACATTTAGCATGTTATGAAAGAAATAAAGTGATGAAAGCAATGTAAGTTCATCCACCCTAATTAATTCTAAAAGACAATCCTATGAATAAGATTATTTAAAGTAAATCAAATTTATTTTAAGGAGAGTTTGGATTTTGTTTGAGTTTGATTTCAATTTGAGAAATGTGAGATGAGTTTGCTGGTCCTAACCCATTCCTCCATGTGTGAGTTATTTAAGTTCAATTTTTAGGTGATTAGATTAATTTTATGCTTTGGTTAGGTTAAGGTGTGAATTAAGTGTGTTCATTACCCCTTACCTACACCACTTTAACATATTTAATCACATAATCATGAGCCAATGTATGACATAAAACTACATAAGGAATTTAAATCAATAATGCACCTAGGAAAGAAAGAAGCCTAATGCAATTGGCTTACAATTAATGATTAATTAAGTTAAAGGGTTTAATTTAAGTACTTTCATAATGCTTCCCACACATATGGGTTGGATTTTGATTTCCTTAAGATATTTAGGTTATTGAACACCTAAGTACCTACCAAGATGAATTGATTAAGTACTAGAATGTTTTGAAAATTTTATGAAGTTAATTTAGTAGGTGATTAGTGGGTTAGCCCTTAATTAAGTTTGGATTTAGGAAGAAAAGGGGTTTAGGGAATGGCTTATTGAAAATTCCCCAAATTTATTCCATAAACCTCTTCTTCACCTAAGCAAGGCTTAATTAACTTAAAAAGGGGGTAAAACACTATTCGCATGCTTAATTACCCTTAATTACATAAAGAAGGTGATTAAAGATTCATTACATGATTTTCCTAATTAACTCATCAATAAATCCCAAGAAAATTAGGGGAGGTAGGTCATCCCACTAAATATACTAGAGAAATTTGGAATGAATTAATGAAATAATTAGAGAGTAATTAGGGTTACTAAATTTTTATTAAAACCCTAATTGAGGAAAATACACAACTCAAAATCCATTGAAAACATTTTTAGATTATTCTCCTAAGAAATATCTTCATTGCATTTTACCTTGTATTTTTATAAGTTTTTTAGAATTTGTTATGTTATTTTGAAGTTTCCATGATTATCCATTAATTAAATAGCCTAATTAAGTGATTAATCTCATTGGCACCATGTGGAGGCTGACGCATGCTCACTTTCCACGTGGTGCAATGGAAGTGGTCACATAAGTTATCACATTGTAGTGACGGCGTTACGTGCTTTCTCTTCACCCATCCGATCAAGGATCGAACTGTTGAATTAAGCCCATGGTTCTTAAGGGAGTAAATCAAGGATCCTATGCATCTTGATCATGGTCGTCCATCCAAAATGCACAGATGGATGGCCCATGATTCATCATTGAGCTCGCATGTGGGAAAGGGGAATCATCCACCTTCCATGGCAAGATCTGAGCTAGATTTACCTCCGATTCAGCTCAAACTTTACCCACACCATCTAGGAGTAATGGGGAGAAGATCTAATAGTAAAATTCTCATAAGGTGAAACTTTCTTTCATAAAGGACCAGACACTCTATTTTAAGCTTGGTTTGAAGGCATACCTCACTGGAGGCTATCACCGATGCTCGAATCCATTGAGGTAGCTTCATCTAGTGGAGACGTAGCCCTATTGAATATTTGAGGTGTCAAAGTTGAGTGGATCTTTTTATGGACCAAGCTCTCCTTCAAATGGATTTAGCCTTGGTCTAAACACCACCTCCCTTGCCTTTGGAACTTGGATGAAGCTTGGAGTGAGTTTGATTGAGTCCTTTGAAGAAGCTTGCAAGAGGAATTGGCTTGATTTTATGTATCATGTTGGAAATTTGAAGGAGCTCCCCTATTTTCAGCCTCAGAGAAATCAAAAATGGAGAATTCCAAATGCTTGGGGTTTGATTGAGGGTGCTCGGGAAGCTTGAGGGAGGTCACTCTCAGTCAATTGAGTGTGTGTGATGTGGAATTAGGGGGAATATATCTCCCCCTAGGTGAATCAGAAGGCTGTGAAGAGATTTGCCATTTTGATCCAATTCATCAGATTCAATCAGTTTGTTAGGCTATTAGGACTTGCACATGGTTCTATTTTGAGTGTGGAGTGGAGTAGTGAAGCTCCCATGTGCTTTAATTAAGTTGAGGAGGGATCCCATGTGCTCAATTTCTAAGTGGGTGGTCAGTTTAGCCATTGGGTTGGGTTTGGCTAACCCAAACCCAATGAGTCATGTGCACCATGTCCATTAGTGACCATTTGGTCCACTAAGAGGATGCCAAGTGTCCATGAAAAGGAATTGACCAAATTCCAAGTGGTTTTGATTTTAGGTTACCCTATGGCCTAGGGGTAAAATAGTCATTAAACTTGGATTTCAATTTTGAATATGTTTGGTATGATTTAAAAATGGGTTACCAAGTTTCAATGATTTGGAGTTGATTTGATGTGATTTGGCTCATGTTGACCCATTTAGGTCAAAATGGGTCAACTTGGGTCAAGTTAATTGATTGGTCAAATTGGGTCAAACCAAAGGTTGGGTCAAGTTCATATGACCATTTGAAAAGTTTTGGCATCATTGGTTTGCTTCAATTTGATTTATATTTCGATTTAGTTCATTTGATTTCATTTAGGTCAAATGGGTCAAGTTGACCAATTTGACCTTTTTGACCTATTTGGGTTAGGTCATGGGTTGGTCTCTGTTAGGTTGATCATTTGAATTAGATTGGTATCTTTTTTTCCAATTAATTTGGTTTATATTTGGATTTGACTCAATTTGACCTTTTAGTTGAAGTTGGGTTCAAGGTCAATTGGGCTAAGTTAGGTCTAGTTGGCCAATTAAGGCATTGGTCAAGTTCAACAAGTGATTTGGAATGAACTTGGCCCATTAGTTTCAATCAAATTGGCTTAGATAAAGTTTTGACACATTTTTTTTTTAGGTCAAGTTGGGTCAAGTCAAGTGGCTAATGGTTAGGCTCAAATGATGACTTGGTCAAGTTCAAACATTGATCATGAATAAGTTTTGATCAATGGTTTCAATCAATTAGGCCTATGGTAGATTTTGGGTAGTTTAGGTTTCATTTTGGCTAAGTGTTGACTTGGTCAACCATCAGGTTTGACTTTGTTTGATCCAATTTGAGTGAATGATCATCTCATGATGATTGTTGAAGCTTAATTGGGCTTAGTTCAATCCAATTTGGGTAGGATTAGAATTTAGCTCAAAAGAGGTACTTTAGGGCACTTTGGGTCAAGTGAGCCTAAGTAAGTCAATTGGCTTGGTCAAAGCTTGATTTGAGTTTGATTGAACTCACATATGGACTTATGATTGAAATATAAATCCAATTGCGAGTGATTTGGAGTGAATTAGTTTTTGATTCATTTAACAATTTCAAGTTCAAAAGGGTGAACATGAGTTTGGCTTGGGTTTGATTTTTGAATTTAGTTTTGGTTTGATGATTGAAGTTTGTATTTATATTTGGATTCATGATTGAAGGTTTGATTGAATCATGAAGAAAAATCAATGGTTTGGCTTGATTTGAATTTGATTTGGTTAAGTTCAAGAATTTTGACTTGAAAGGCTTAGGTTGAATTTTGATTGAATTTGATTTTGAGTTTTGAATTGATTCTTGGTTTGATGTTTAAAGTTTATGTTAATATCTGGATTCGTGATTGTAGGATTGATTGAATCATGAAGAAAAATCAAGGGTTTGATTTGATTTGAATTTGATTTGGCTAAGTTCAAGATTTTGACTTGAAAGGCTTAGGTTAGATTTTGGTTGAATTTGGATTTGATTTTGAATTTATTTTTGGATATTTGAATTTATATTTCATTTATATTTGTGAATATAAATTAGAATGTAAATGGGTTATGAGAAATTTCCTTGAATTTGAATTGATTTAGATTTGATTTAGGCTAAGTCCATAAGATAGAATCAAAGTGACTTAGGAAAGATTTTTGATTTGGATTTGAATTTGGATTTGGTTCATTTGATTTGAATTTATATTTCATTTATATATGTGAATATAAAATAAATGGGTTGTGAAAATTTCTTGAATTTGAATTGATTTGGATTTGATTTAGGCTAAGTCAATAAGATAGGATCAAAGTGACTTAAGAAGGATTTTTGAACTTGGAATTTCAATCATAAACTTCAATCATTTGGAATTGATTTGAGTTTGAGAAAATCAATTAATTTAGAATTAATTTAGGTTTTGATTGGTGATTTGATTTAGAGTTTGACTTGAAAGAAGGAAGTGAGGATGGGTTTAAGCTATGGGGTAGACAAATTTTCCTAACACCCCTAAAGCATGACCTATTCTAATGGCTAACTCTTCTAAGTCTCTATATGAGTGTTCACCTAATCACTAGAAGTTTAAGACTAAGAAACTCTTAAAGTATAAGAGAAGTTCTATGTTTAAGGTTGAGAGCTCATTCTAAAAAAGAGGTCAACAATCATCACTAAGCAGAGAGTCAGTAGGAAGAGGGTGTGCTGCTAAGAAATTTGGGAGTGCATGTCCTTTCATCGCACGGAGGGGTATGAATGTGATATCAAACTGTGACAAAGCCATGGACCAATGTACCAATCATCCAGATAGTATTGGCCATGTCATGAGATATTACAGTGAATTAATTCTAGAAATCAAGTTTACTTTATGTGAATGCATATAATGACGTAGCTTTTAGGATGCAAAGATTAAAGCTAGGCAATGCATCTCAATGGGTGGATTGTTTGCTTTTGCAAGGATTAGACAACTACTGAGATAGTAGAGTGTGTTCTCTTTCCCTTCATCATTGGCTTGAGCCAACAAAGCATCAAAGGAGTCATCTAATGCAGCAATGTAGAAGATGAGAGGCTTTCCCCAGATAGGGGTGGCTAAGACTGGCAACATCATTAGGTACTACTTGATGCTCTTGAAGGCACATTGACACTAGTCATCCCACTTAAACTTGGTGTCCTTATTGACTAGTGTTGAAAATGGTTGTCATCTACCTGATAGGTTGGTTATAAAATGTCTTAGATACGCTAACCTCTCTTGAAATGATCTGAGTTGAGTTAAACATTTAGGGGAGTAGCATTTCTAATATTGCTTTAATCTTTGCTGGGTCGATTTCAATTCCATGATGCCAGACAACAAACCCAAGGAATTTCCCTGAAGCTACTCTAAATGCACACTTCAGGGCTTCATTTTGAGGTTAAATTATCTTAACTGTTCAAAAACTGCTCTCAAGTCAAAGAGATGGTCTTTCTTTTTCTTATTTTTGACTATGAGATCATCGACATAGCATTCTACTTGGTGATGAATAAGCTCATTGAATATTTGAGTCATGGCCTACTGTTATGTGGCACCTACATTTTTAAGGCTAAAAGGCATGACCTTGTACCAATAGATTCTGATCGGTGTTCTAAAGGTAGTATTTTTCTCATCCTTAGGGGCCATCTTTATTTGATTGTATCCAGATGAACCATCCATGAAAAAGAAGATTGCAAGAGATGAAATAATGTCCACCATCAGCTCTGGTATTGGTAGTGAAAATTCATCTTTTGGACATGCTTTATTAAGATCCCAAATATTGAAGCATATGCAAATTTGGTCATTCTGTTTCTTAACTCGGATGACACTATCCAACCAGGTGGGGTATTTTTCCTCCCAAATGAAACCAACATTGATCAATTTTTTTACTTCAGAAATGACATGTTGTTCAATGTCTAATCATAAGCATATAGGAGCTTGCTTAATAGGTTTAGCATCAAGCTATATTGCTAGCTTATGGACCACTATGTTAGGAGCCAATCCAAGCATTTCTTCATAACTCCATGCAAAGAATTCCTTAAACTTAGTGAGTAGCCTAACTAAGTCATTGGTTATAGTTTCATTCAACAAAGAACTGATGTATGTCAAGCATGTGTTTTCTTTAATTCCTAAGTTAATTTCTTTAAGTTCTTTGATGGTTGATTTGATTTCTTCTTTGAATTATGGCAGTGCATCTTTGACTTAGAAATCATCTAGGTCATCTAAAGTTTTTAAGCACACCTCCCCATATGAGTTAATGTGATTTGAAAAGAACCTATCAGATTTCAAATGATTGGTGATGACCAAATAGTAATCATCATCATCAACTAGGCCTATCGTGCTAAAGCCTAATCCTAGTCTTGATTGAGAATTCTTGCATTTGTTGTTCCATAACCTTTCAAAGTATTCAGACCTATGCTTAGACCATGTATGTGAGATTAAACTTTACTTTGCTAAATTTAAAACATAAGGTGAGTACCAATCAAAAGGTAATTCTATTAATTATTTATATGAATCATCATGAAGTTCTACATCAACTTCTTAACTTGAGGATGATGCTTCGGGATAGAACCTCTGAATATTTGTAGTTGTGGATGATTTAGGGGCCTCCTTAACTACCAAACCATCAACTTTTTGTGAGGAAAGTGGGGTTAGAGCTAAGGTTCTCAACTGATGTCTAACAGTTTCACATAAAGAAGACTTGGATACACTTATGCTTTGCTTAGGAATCCAATCTTCATCGCTATCTAACTTGAGTTCACCTCCAATAGTATCTGCTATCGAGAAGAGCTAGTCGGTGTGCTAACCACATAAGACTCATCATCTGAACTAGATTCTAAGTCTATGAGGATAACATGTGTACTCTTGGTAGCTGGGATGAATCTCCTGGTGGGTGGTAAGTATGGAGGCCTTCCACCTTAGGGAATCCCTCTAGACTTGCCTCTTCCTCATCCTAGTGGAGGTCGGGTCATCCTCCCCACTTGTTTGAATGAAGTAACGAACCATGGGTGGAATCTAATCTTAAGCTCCGCTTCCTCCCTAAGGTCTATTTTTTATTCCCATTTATTTTCTTTTTCTTTCTCTTTTTCATTTACTTTTTCATTTCTTTCTTTTTCTTTTTCTTCTTCTTCTACATTGAGAATTTGACTAAGTTTATGAGGATAGACTTTTTGGTTTTAGGGAAGGTAGTAGGCTACATCCTCATATATCCCGACCTCATGAACTGGAAAGTGCTTGAGATCTCCTTAACATAATACTCAATTCCACCTCTTAAGAACTTGATGCTTTGGTGTAAAAAGGATGGAACCATGTTATTCTCATGTATCCATGGTCTCTCAAGCAAAGCATTGAAAGATGTATCCAAGTTTATTATGTGAAACTTGGCTTTAATCTTCTAATCATCTATTTCTAATGGAAACACTATAGAGCCTAAGGCCTTCTCGCATTGCTAATTGAATCCTTTCAACTTCATCCTCTCCTTTTGAAGTTTAGATATGTCAATCCTAAAGTAAGCAAGGGTTCTTAGACTCATAATGTTGATTGATGCACCTGGGTCAACTAGAACTCTTGATAGCCTAAATCTGCAAACATCCACTATAATGTAGAGGGGATGGTTATGCTCTATTTTTCTTAGGAGTAGGTATTCATCTGTGAATGTAACTCTTAGGATCTCTTTTGAGTAGCATGCTTCTTCTCTAATAGTGATCAGTTTAGCTAAGCATATCTCTAGGTCAAACAAGGCTTTAATTAAATATTCCTCCATCTCTTTGGATAAGACAAGGGCATCATAGATGCTTAACTTAGCTGGAAACTTTCTAAGATGTGTGAGGACATTGTAATTAACCTTGGACTGGTCCTCCATAAGCATATCCATAAGTGGGGCATCTTGTGTAGGGGTTATCTACTCACTGGAACCAATGACCTTTTTACCATTATCCTGAGGTGATACTCTAAGAGGTAGAACTTTTCCACCGCAGAGATTGACTTCAGTGACTTCTTGAAATTAGGATTTTATGGTAAGTTATATTTGCTCATTGAGTATACCTACAACTTCTCCTAAAGGATCCTAAGAGTTGGATGACTCTACGTCAATCTCAAGAGGTGAACTTGATTGATTTAGAAAAGGAAAGTTCATTTATGAATCAGATTGGGATTGATTGAAATTGTATGAATTATTATTGCTTTGACTTGAAGAGCTTTCTATAGGAATAAAATTAATTGGAAGATCAGAAGCAACAAAGATGTAAGTGGAATCAGATTTCTTCATTGATTTCTTTAATTTGGGGGAAGTACATAGTATAAATCAAGTAAAGTAAGTGTGATGAGGGGTTTGGTGCCATCATTCATTGATATAATGCTCCTGCTAGAGGTGGAGGACCTGGTAGTGGTGGTAGGCACATGGTGGAAGGAGTCTTTGGACTCGGATGGTGGTTGCTATGGATGGATCTATCCCAGGCAAGTGTATGCTACTACTACTGAGCGTCCACCCTCCTCAAGTTCACAACTAGAAAATCTTCCTTGGTGTTGTAAGTTTGAGCTAATTTAGGCACCTACAAAGATAGTTTATTGATTTTAAAAATGATCTTTTTAGAGGTACGGGATAAAGAAATATTCCAAGTTTCTTTTATCTTGAGAGGATTAAAGATATCCCCAAGGATTATTCTAATTGAACTAGATTATTATTCTACTAAGTATTCCTTAGGAATAACTATAGCTCCTAACTTGAAGCTATGCTCAAGCCAATCTTTGAAGGTAATGCAATTCTCTAAGATATGCCCTAACATGCGGTGGTAGGGGCAGTAGCTAGGATCATCACTCCTACCCACTTTCTTTGACTTCTTAGGCTCGGGTAGTTGAAAATCAAGCTCCTTCAAGAGATTCTTGAAGATCTTCCTGACTGTGTCCCGCTTGAATGAGTATGGCTTATTTAATTTTTTAACAAGAGTATGTGGAAAGTAGATACTTGGCAATGGATATGGATACCGCTGTTGAGTAGGTAGCTGTGGGGGGTGGTGGCAGGCGTTGTGGTGGCTAAGGTAGTGGAAGAGGAGGTGGTAGTAGAAGCTGCTAAAATTTTGGCCTCTCAAACAAAACTCTAGCTGGCTGCTTCCCCATATCAACTGCCACTATTATCTCGAGCTTCTTCTCATAGGCCTTCTGAGGCTTTGGCTTAGATGTTAAGTCTAAAAAGGATAACTATTTAGCTTCCTCTTGTAGGTTAGTCTTCTTGCTAATTAGCTTCTCAAGTTTTTTAATGGTGAAGCCCTTAATCATGTAGGTGAACATGCCATGGATATTCTTGAGTAGAATCTCAATGGCATGCTGCTCCTACAGCTATAGTTCATATTTCATACTTAGGTTGCTCCATATAAGAATATAATCAATAAGGGACTTGTTGGATTTTTATTTCTCTATAATGAGGTCACCTACAGTTACACTTTGTTGAGCTCCTGCAAATCTCTTGATGAAGTGATTCTCTAAATCTGTAAAGGTCTTCACTGAACTGTTGGGCAGGTCGGCATACCAATCAAATGTAACACCAACTAGGTTACTGACAAATAAACAGAATAGTATCACCACCGTTGCACAACAACCAGCCCTGAAATATTCTATATGCTTCCTTGGGTTCCCACTGTTATCAAAGATCTTGAAAGTTGGTGGCACAAAACCCTTAGGGTATTGAACTACATCAAATTCCTTCAGGTAAGGTCTACCCTTTGGAATGGCTAAGCTCGCCCGGGCTTGCGCCAATGCTTCCTTCACTTGCTACTCTACCATTTGCTTTATGTCCTTTTTATGCACGGAGGTACTATCAGTGACCTTCCTATAAAAGCTACGGGCATCCTCATCCATGGGAGTGCACTTAGGACGATTTAAGGTATGAACTAGCTTAGGTCGATCGGCCTCCATGGGGGAAGGTTGTGAAACTAGGGTTTGGTTTTGCAAGGCTAGGACCACTACCATCAACTTCTCTACACTTTTCTCCATCATGTTAATCTGATCATCCTTCTACTTGATCTGCTGGAGGAGGTGTTGAGTGAGATGTGTCACCTTCCTTAACTACAACACCTTCTTGGCTGAGCTGCTTCCTATACAGGGATCCTCGGGTATCAACCATGTGTACTCCTACTAGATCGTTTAACATATCATCCTCATTAGCATTAAACTCTAGTCTACCCTCCTCCTAGTCAGACTGATCATCCCCAACTACCTGCCTCACCATGGCACGATAGTCCTCCAAAATGTCATATAAAGAATGGTCATCCACTCGACCCTGCTCTACTAGAACATATGTTGGTTGATGACTGACAACTAGACTGAGATCTGTGGAAGCTATGCACTGAGTAGTCTGTACTGGTGGAGTATACTCCTTAACTATCTCAACTACCATGGAGACTATCTCGACATCACCTCCCCTCTCCTCCTCCAAATGTTGTGGTGGAGTGATGATGACACTATTGGGTCACCACTCCTTCTTCACCACTGTTGGGATGGAAGGTTGAGCTGGGGAGCTTGGCCTTACCTCAATAGGTGGAGTAGATGGAGTGGGATTCTTGGGTTGTAACTGGATCACCAAAAGAGAAGCTTTCTCTCATATGGGGGCTTATGGAACTTGGTGGAGACTGTATATGGTGGAACCTAAATTGGAGAAGGTGGATGGCGAGTGGAGCGGTGTAATGTGGGTGACACTGCCTCGTCAAGATTCTCCTCCGTGACTAGCGACTTGGTAAGGACAATGCAGTCAAAATGGTCAGCTCTGTATGCTCACCAATCAGGAAATCCATCAAAGCAGAGGCCGCCGACTATCTGGTGAACCTCCTCCTCTCTCTCTTTCCTGCTTGGGTAGTCACCTTGGCTTCAATTTTCTTTTCTCTATGAATCTAATCCCTAACACTCTTAAGAATCAATCTCTTTAAGTAATGTAATGTACTAGACTCTGAGCATCCTTGGGCTCTACCAACTCTATGAAGAATAGACTGTAGACCAGCATTGGGCTTCCTCCTATCCTTAAAGCCGATGTCTCATATTCTAGGGGTAATGCTGCAATCCTCCAGTAGTCCTCCTCTCCCTCTGAAGTTGAAAGGGAGTGAAACCTTCTGCCACCCAAGAGTGGAGAGGTCTCATGAGAGGAACCCTCTTCAACAACAAAGGAGGCTTCATCTACATCCTTGCCCGCTCACTCATGCTGCCTCTTAATTTTACAATTCTTGTTATGGCATTGGGGCTTAGTAAGCGAGGTCAGATAGGAACTAGAACTGACCTCGAAGGTGGGGAAGACAATCTCAAAAGCTAAGATAGCCTTTTCCCCTTCATAATATGGGCAACAATAGAGCATACTCTATGCTAAACTATAGGCAGGCAACTGATTGAAACAATTGGCAGGACCGACGTAATCGGGCAACACCGTAAGGGAACCTCAACAACCTTCCTCTTCAAAGAGGGAAACTCAGAATTAGATTATAGGTCAAATAGTAGTAGTGGCTTCTTGCCTACCACCTCCTCTTTGCTGACAGTAGTGAAGGCTGGTCCCTCACAAATGACTTTGAACTGCTTGAAGCCAAGGCCGAACTTGATGACAGGGGTGGTGGTGAGTATGGCTAGATCCACACCAGATGCAAAAGAGAAGATCAACTTGCCAGAAGACATGGTGAAGGACTGAAGTAGGAAAAAAAGAAGGAGATTGGTATCTTTGTTGTACTGTTAGAAAAGAGAACCAAATTAACCTTTACCTTGCTGTTGTCTTGAATTGTTGATTTTGATTTGACTTTTGAATTGGAACCCTGTGGTGAAAATTTATATATATATTCCTGCTATCATCTATCCCCCTTTTGGAAAAGTGGATAAATAAAAACATAAATATATATAACACCTTATTGGGACACCACGTAGATCCACAGATGTTCTTATTAGGGTGATCGGGTATGACATTGAGGAGAAGTGTACTATCTCAAAAGATAGAAGTCATCACCCTACAATAGACCTAATCACCTCGATAAGGACTCCTAAGGACTATGGGTCTTCGGAATGTACTAGAGATTCTTCTCCTACTTTACATGAAAAGTAAAGCAGGATTTATTTTAAGTTGGGTTCGTTAAGTTCTCTATAGGGGCAAGCCCTTCATAGTTAATTACATTCTAAGTAACAAGATTCTTTAGGAATACTCTCGATTAAGGTAAATGCTCATTGTCTCCAAAGATTTTGAAAGGTATGACTATCAATCGATTAGTTTATTTTAGAAAAGTCAAGTAGGATCGATCAAGAAGAGGGAATTCTTATCGAAGCCAAATGAAGATAAGTAGGGGATGCTTAGGATACTAGGAAGCCTAGTAAGCATCCCAAACTATCCTATGGTTGGGATTTATATTTTTTTTGAAATTGAATTAATTTATTTGAGTTAAAATTTTATTAGAAAGTTAGGGCTTACAATTCCATAATACAAGTCATGAAAATGTCTAAGAGGTGAGGATTTATGCTCATAGCCCACAAAGGGAAATAGCAACCTTTGAACCTAAATCTAGGGGGCTTTGGCAAGGGACAAAGCATGACCTAAATCTAAGGTGAAAATAGGTATTTGGCTTACCTCTATGAGAGAGGATAAACTACCCGATTGTTGGACTTACAACCACCTGGGGGTGGCTACCAACTAACTCCTCCCATGATTTTAAAATATGCAGGGAAGTCATATGTTTTTGCAAGATAGCTAGGCTGTTACTTATTTAGAAAGAGAATATGTCCTTAAACACACTCTATAAGAGACTAGATCATGTAGGGCATGATTTAATGACTTAAATCTAATGCAAATTTTATTACATTTTATTTTCATTTTGGATAATCAATTTTACACGGGCTTTAGGATTCATATGTCTAATACATGATAAATTAGATTATGCACCAAAATCAGTAATATAAGGAGGTGTGTTTCCACCATAGCTCTCAAAGATCAAGTCAAGTTCTCTGGCAAAGGTGGAAGCCCTCTAATCAAGAGTGAAATAATATGCTTTTTATGCATGATGTGAGAAAAGTAATACAACATCCAGCTAAGGGGTTTCAAATTCTTTTATCTTGATTTATAACAGTTGATCTCATTTTTAGGATGAGCTCTCAACCCCTCCATCTTAGACGTAAGACTCCTCTTAGAATTTAAGAGATCCTTAGTCTTAAACACATATAGTGATTAAGTGAACACTCAGCACTGGTGTTAGGAAAATTTGCCTACCCTATAGCTTGAACCAACTCCTCACTTCTTCCTTCAAGTCAAATTCAAATCAACATCAAACTAAATCCAAAACTCAAATCCAAATAAAAAATCTTTTCTAAGTTCTTTAATCCCCTCTTATGGACTTAGCTCAAATCAAATCCAAATCAATTCAAATTTAAGAAATTTTCTCATAACCCACTTATATTCTCATTTATATTCACATATATAAATGAAATATAAATTCAAATTGATCAAATTGAATCCAAAACTCAAATTTGAATTCCAAAAATCTTTCTTAAACACTTTGATTCTATCTTATGGACTTAGCTAAAATCAAATCCAAATCAATTCATATTCAAGAAATTTTCTCATAACCCATTTATATTCTCATTTATATCCACAAATATAATTGAATTATAAATTTAAATATCCAAAACCAAATTCAAAACTCAAACTCAAATTCAACCAAAATCTAACCTAAGCCTTTCAATTCAAATTCTTGAACTTAGGTGAATCAAACTCAAATCAATCCAAACCCTTGATTTTTCTTCATGATTTAATCAATCCTTCAATCATGAATCCAAATATAAACATAAACTAATCTCAAACTAAAACTAAATTCAAAAATCAAACCCAACTCAAACTCATGTTCATCCTTTGAACTTGAAATTGACAAATGAATCAAAACTCATTTGACTTCAAATCTCTTGCAAATGGATTTATATTTTAATCATAAATTCATATGTGAGTTCAACCAAACTTTAATCAATCCTTGATCAAGCCAACTAAACCCAATTGGCTCACTTGGCCCAAAGTGGCTAATTAGACCTACATGAACCAAAATTCAATTCAATCCAAATCAAAGTGAATTAAGCAAATCCAAACTTCATGTCATATTTGTTGATCATCATAGGTTAATCAATTGTCTAACCAAGTCAACCTAGCACATTGACCAAGTTAACTCTTTAACCCACATGAACCCAAACTAGCCAAATTGCAACCAAAACTCCAAATTGATTATTGAACTTGACCAAAGGCTCAATTAAACCCAATTTGACCAATTGGCCAACTAGACCCAACCTAGCTCAATTGACCTTGAACCTATCTTGACCTAAAAGGTCAAATCAAGCCAAAATCAAATTAAAGCAAAATTTGATTGAAAACCAAGCTTGCAACATATTCCAAATGATCAACCAAACCCAAACCAAGCCATGATTCAAGCCAATTTGATCAAATGGGTCAAATTGGTCAACTTAGCCCAAATTGACCTAAAGGGTCAAATTGGCCAAAATATAAATTAAATCTAAATTAAACTAAATTAGCTAAAACCAATTAAATCAATGTGATCAAAATGATCATTTGAACTTGACCCAACTCTTGGTTTGACCTAATTTGACCAATTAGTCAACTTAACCCATTTTGACTCACCCTGTACCAACGGTCCTTTGATCAAATGCAGTTATGTTGTTTAGACAAACACGAATCCCATGGCATTGTAACAGAGGTACATTCAGGTCTATGCGGAGCACATCAATCTAGTCTGAAGATGAAGATGAAGATCAAGAGACTAGGATACTACTGGCCTTCAATGATTACAGACTACATGGATGTAGCTAAGAGATGCCATCAGTGTCAGGTACACGGTGTGGTCCTACATCAACCACCCAACATTCTACATCCTACATTGTCCTCATGGCCATTTTAGTGTTGGGGGTACCGACATTATGGTTCTTATCGATCTTCCTTCTTTCCAAGGGTCATCGGTTCATTTTACCTGCCACCGACTACTTTTCCAAGTGGGTGAAGGCAATCCCACTCAAATAGGTCACATCTCAGCATGCGCTTCAATTTTACAATAATCATATCGTATATAGGTTTGAGGTGCCTGGATGAATTATATCCAATAATGACACTTCATTCAAAAGCACCAAGATCAATAGCTTTGCTAGAAGATGCTGTATAAATTAGAGATACTCCACCATCTACTACCCCAGAGCAAATGGCTTAGTAGAAGCATTCAACAAAACTCTCATCCAAATACTGAAGAAGACTCTAGATGATAACAAGTGATAGTGGAATGAGCAGTTAGTTAAAGCCTTGTGGGCTTACCGAACCACATACCAAACTCCAACTCAATCTACCCCATTTTCCTTAGTGTATGGGTCTGGAGTTGTTCTACCTTTAGAAGTTCAACTCCTGTCACTAAGGATAACATTGGGTAGAAAGATTACTACAGAGTAGAATGCAAAGTTGCGGTTAGAAGAGCTCAAAGGTTTAGAGGAGAGTCACCTATAGGCATGCCAGAACCTCGAGTTGTAATAGGCCAAAATGATTCAAGCTCACAACAAGCCGGTCACCCAGGACTTTCAAAGTAGGAGAACTTGTGTCACCCCTAAGGAGACCAATTGTCAAAGATGGGAGGCAAGTTTGAACCCACTTGGGAAGGCCCTATGTCATAGAAGGCCTACTAAGAAGGATCTTATCAGCTTATTAATTATAAAGGGGAAAACCCGATGCTTCCAATTAATGGGCTCTATTTGAAGAAATAGTATCCATAAAAATCATGTTTGAAAACAATTCTATCAATCAACAAAAATTTCATTTCAATTTATCAAAATATTCTCTTCGTTCTGAGCATTATTTTCTTATCTTACAAATCTATCATGATGTGTTTAGGTTAGGAGTAAGAGAACCCAAGAGGCATCCTATCCTTCTTCACAACATGAATACATTCCCAAGTGCTACTAGAATAGGTGTGAGAGATACCAAGAGGCATCCTATTTTGATTAGCACAACTAAATTAGGTGTGAGGGAACCTGAGCGGCATCCTTTCTTAGTGGGAGTTCTCGGTTGCCATCCATGGCACCATTTCATCAAAATCCCTAAATGTGTTCAAGGTACGTGTAAGAGAACCCAAGTGACATCCTATTTCCTTTAACATAAGCATAAAAATAAACACATATCTTTTATCTCAGGCTATTTTGATGTGGGAGTAAGCCCCCTATGATACTCATTCATTAGCTGCCCTAGGTTGGGTTTACATGCTACCTCACTAGTATGTCACCATAGTGGTTCTTTATTTGGAAGATATGAGTCCCCACGCTTTCTTCCTAACTTGACCATTTTTACTGTTGAACTAGTAAGCTACCTCATGTTGATTTTGTTTAAGAAGATGTGAGTCCCCAAGCTTTCTTCTTGAACTAATTATCATGATTCTAACTAGGTCAAGTATATTTGAGGTTTAGGATAAGTCCCCTAGAGGCTCCTTTCCTCTTGACTACATTTGAGTCGATGTAAGTCCCCTAGTGGCATTCATTCAGTAGTCGCCCAAGGTCAGATGGCACCTGTCGAGCCAAAGATAAACTATCCCAGCAATTAGTTCCATTATAGGAGGATGTGAGTCCCCGAGCTTTCTTCTTAGCCTGATTGTTGCAAATCGATGAGCACCTTAGGTTGGTTGATATTTGCTATGCTGATAGTGACTCAGCTGGTGGATACACCACTCTTGGTAGATGTAAGCCCTTGAGCTTTCTCCTTGAGTTGGCCACCGAATACCTATTTGACATATGACTAGCCATGTCATCTTCTCCAAGGTTTTGGATCAAGCCTTTAATGGCCCCATCCCTACTGGGCACTCTATTTGGATCATGTCCTTTGCGACCCCATTTAGACACAACCCGGGTTACTCTTGGATTGAACAATCCCCTTTTCCTAGTAGTCATCCCTGTGGTTGAAGAATTTGTTCAGCGAATGCATAGATTCTCCCTTGGTTCAGTAAATCTGAGATAGGTCTAGGATGATATAATCTCCTTCTTAGTTTGATCCCTCATAAACTAACAGGGTCCATGATAAAAAAAACAAACTAAACAAATAAATAAAAATATATATTCACTTGTGGATTAGGAATTCAAGCCCCTTTTATCCCAAGCGGAATCCTATCTTTAGGCGATCAACAAAACTCCCTATAAGAATTGCCGACTACTTGAAAGATAAATCCTGTTCAAGACTCCCCGGTCACCCCAGTCGTTCAATCTATTTTGCCACAAGCAGGTTACCCCGGCAGTCATTCAACTTTGGAAGATATAAGACTATGATCAATTCTTCCTAGCATGACTATCACAAATCGACAGGCAGCCCTAGGTCGGGTTAAAATTGTTGCCCAAAGAAACCGATCACCTAGTGATCTTTTGTAGTGGAAGATATGAGTCCCCGAGCTTTCTTCCCTTAAATTAATCATTGCAAACTGAAAGGCACTCAATTGGTTGGATAATTCTCCCATCGATCGAGAAGCTAGTCCCTTTGGTTCAGTAAATCTGAGATAGGCCTAGGCTAATATAAGCCCATTCTCAGTATGATCCATCACAAACTAATGGAATCTATCAAAACAAACTAAGAAATGAAATTAATCTTTGGCTATCTTTGAGCTAATTTAAGTCCCCCAGCGATATTCACTCAATAGTCAGCCCTAGGTCGAGTTTGATTTATTGCCTTGCCAACTGATCACAATAGTGGTTCCTTATTTTGGAAGATGTGAGTCCTCTTGCTTTCTTCCTAACTTAGCCACTACACACTGAAAGGCATCTCTTTGGTTGGATAGTCCTACCTTGTGGTTGGTAGATTATTCCCTTTTGATTAGTAAATCTCATATAGGTCTAGGCTAATATAAGCTCCTTCTCAGTGTGATCCATCGCAAACCAACAGAATCCATCAAAATAACTAAGAAATGAAATTAATTTTGACTATCTTTGAGCTGATTTAAGTCACCCAAAGGCATTCACTCAATAGTCAGCCCTAGGTTGGGTTCAATCTGTTGTCTTGCCAATAGATCACCCCAGCAACTGGTCCCTACTTTGGAGGATATAAGTATACTATGCTTTCTCCCTAGTATAGCTATTGCACACCAAAAGGCATCCCTTTTAGTTGGCTAGTCCTACTATGTGTTTGGTAGACTACCCCATTGGATTGGTAAACTGGTTGAAGCCTCCGTGGCTCTACTCAAGCATCCATCCTAAACCAACAAGGTCCATCTCAAAATCCAAAATTTAAAATCTAAAACAAATTCAACCCTCCTCCCTCAATGGAGTCAAACAACAAACAAAATAAATTCAACAAAATAAATCCAATCAACCTCCTCCAGTGGAGTCAATCAAATCAAAATAATTAAAATAAATCAATAAATCAAATCAAATCTCTCCTCAGTAAGACTCAGATCAAATCAAACCTCTCAGCCTCTTATGGATGATTTGAACATGTTTCCCTAGTGGAAGGTTCACATACTCAATCCCTAGTAGATTCTTCCTTCCCTATCTTATGTCCTTGACATAAGTAGAGCCACATTGCACTAAGCTCTAGATTCTTCTACACCTCCGGTTAGGAGTAGATTGTCTCTATTAGTGCTTATGATCATTTAGTGTTGTTGATCATTTCGGTCAACACCAATACATGTTGTGTTCTTGTCAATCACACCACACCTATTGGGCACCCTTTGTTGACCTCATTTTTAGGATGAGCACTCAACCCCTCCATCTTAGACATAGGACTCCTCTTAGACTTTAAGAGATCCTTAGTCTTAAGACACATTTGGTGATTAGGTGGACAGTCAACCTAGCCCTATAAGAATAGATCATGCCTTAAGGGTGTTAGAAAAATTTGCCTATACTATAGATTGAACCAACTCCTCACTTCCTTCCTTCAAGTCAAATTCAAATCAACATCAAACTAAATCCAAAACTCAAATCCAAATCAAAAATCTTTTCTAAGTCCTTTAATCCCTCTTGACTTGCTTAAATCCAAATCAATTCAAATTCAAGAAATTTTCTTATAACCCACTTATACTCTCATTTATATTCACATATATAAATGAAATATAAATTCAAATTGATCAAAACTGAATCCAAAACTCAAATTCGAATTCCAAAAATCTTTCCTCAGCCCTTTGATTCTATCTTATGGACGTAACTCAAATCAAATCCAAATTAATTTAAATTCAAGAAATTTTCTCATAACCCATTTATATTCTCATTTATATCCACAAATATAAATGAATTATAAAATATCACCAAATTCAAATTCAAACTCAAATCAAAATCAAACCTAAGCCTTTCAAGTCAGAACTTAGCCAATCAAACTCAAATGCCAAACCATTGATTTTTCTTCATGATTTAATCGATCCATCAATCATGAATCCAAATATAAACATAAACTTCAATCAAACAAAACTAATTCAAAATCAAACCTAAATCAAACTCATGTTTATCCTTTGAACTTGAAATTGACAAATGAATCAAAACCATTTGACTTCAAATCTCTTGCAAATGGATTTATATTTCAATCATAAATCCATATGTGAGTTCAACCAAACTTGAATCAAGCCTTGATCAAGCCAACTAAACCCAATTGGCTCACTTGACCCAAAGTGGCCAAAATTTAATTCAATCCAAATCAAAGTGAATTAAGCTAATCCAAACTTCATGTCATGTTTGTTGATTATCATAGGTTAATTAATTATCATGAATTGGGTCAAACCAATAGCCCATTCACCAAGTCAACCTTTAACCCACATGAACCCAAACTATAAATTGCAACTTAAACCAAATTGCAACCAATGGCTCAAGTTCACTCTAAATTGAATATTGAACTTGACCAAAACTCAATTATACCCAATTTGACCAATTGGCCAACTAGACCCAACCTAGCCCAATTGACCATGAACCCAAACTTGCCCTAAAAGTTCAAATCAAACCAAAATTGATTGAAACCCAAGCTTGCAACATATTCTAAATGATCAACCAAACCCAAACCAAGCCATGATTCAAGCCAATTTGGTCAATTAGGTCAAATAGGTCAACTTAGCCCAAATTGACCTAAAGTATCAAATTGGCCAAAATCCAAATTAAATCGAATTAATTAAAACTAATTCAACCAATTCAATCAAAATGATCATTTGAACTTGACCCAACTCTTGGTTTGACCCAATTTGACCAAGTAGTCAACCTAACCCATTTTGACCCAATTTGATCCAAATTGGTCAAATTAACCCAAATTAAACCAATTGAAATCTAAATGACATGAAATTTGATCCAACTTACTTTTGACCCATTTCAAATCTGCTCAAATCAAATTCATTGAATGACCACTTTTCCCTTGGGTCAAGGGGCATCCCATAAGAAAAGACACTTGCCCAAGTGGTCATTTCTCTTCCTTGTCCACTTAGCACTCATCCATTGGTCATCATAGGCACTAAGGGCACTGATTTTCTAACCCAAGGAGTGGTTGAGGTAGACATGACTCATGGGGTGGTGAAATCACCTCACCTCTCCCATTAGAACACTTTGCATGAAGGACTCTCACCTCCCCTTGGATAGGACACCCATTTGTCCTTCATGGCAGCCACTTTCCATGCCTTGTCCAACCCAAGAGAGCAACCTAGGATGATTCTCTTCCACTCCCAATCACCCCAAGCCAAATGACATGAGTTTGGAGCCAAAAATTCAAAGAAAAGTGTGATTTTTGTTCACTTTTTATTCCAAGGCATTAGAGGCTGAACAATTCACCCATGCCTCTCATTCTCCCTCTCCCTCTCCTAGAGCTCCCAAAGCCATTGGAAATCACCCCCCACTTCATTTTAGAGAGAAATACTTCAAAATTAAGTGGATTTTAGTGAGAAAATGGCGATCACCGGTGGAAACTTCATTTCAACGTGAAGGCGAAGATCCAAGCTCATTCCAAGGCTTCTTCCCTAGCTCAACAATGTGCTCGAGTCATCACCATTGCCAAAAATCATTTCCAGTGATGTAACTTTCATAAACCATAGACGTCCTTAGGATCCTCCATTTGTGATAATTTTTTGCATTATTTTTAAGAATTTATCCTAGATAATCTGACATTTTTATTTTAAATCATCCTAATTAGAAAGAAGATTTTTTTTGGTGCAAATCGATGTGAAAATGAGTCCATTTGGATAAGTTTTCACTTAGAATTCTAGCCTTTTGGATCACTTGATGCGATCTAGACCATCCGATCCCACGTCAGGTACGACGGATCGCAGTCGACATGCGATTACGCACCACGCCGCACCGCGGCACCCAAGTTATGTGTTTTATGTAATTTCTCACTCTCGCACCGTGTGCCACTTCTCTTTCCATCCCTACCTTAAGTAATTTCTAAGGTAGATTCATATTTAATTTTTGTTTAGTGAATGCTTTATTATGTGTTTTATTTAATCCTAAGTTTAGATTTTTCCCTAAACAAACCTATTCAAAAAGAAAGGCATTTTAAGATTAAGTAAAGTGAAATACTATCACAAAACACACAACACTTCATTTCTTTCCCAACATATGTAACATGCATATGGATGAATCCTAGCATATCTTTACATGCAAAAGGAAATTTTTAGCGCACCTTAATGATGAATGCTAAGTAGTGTTACTTAAGAAAATTTGGATGCTTTATGATGCATGATTTTCATTAAGTAGAAAAGAGTGATTCTTTTATCCATTTTTCATATGCACATTTACAAGTATAAAAGATATAAGTGAGTACGACGCCATTGTTAGCACTAGGGGTGTAAGGTACAAGACCTACTTAAGACTACTTAAAGCCTCACAACCTCGAGGTTGTCCAGACTAATATACCACTTTTCTTAAATACATGTGCATATATAAAAAGAAATGAATGGAAAAAGAAAGATGCAAAAGCTTATGTTTGTTTGATTTTGGTTTAATTATTTAATTTATATGTGCTATGTGGAATTCCTTTTTAAGTCATGACATAGGAGTGTATAGGAATGGATTTCAGCAAGTGTTATGTCCTTTTCAAATGGACTATACACTTTGCAAATCCTATACAATTCTATGTTAAGAAAGAGAGGGAGAATAACATAACATATTTTATGTTATTCACATGCAAGCTCATAAATAATTATAAGTAGCATACCTTTCAATTATGATATTTGATTTATAAGCTTTGAAAATAATTTTTTGATTTAATAGTGATAATAGCCATTCATATTCTCACTTTAGCCAAAGCATGCAATTTGACATAAAGGAAATATTTCATTTTAATTTGATTTTTCAAAAGACATCAATACATGATTTTCATATGACATACACATTTAGCATATTAGGAATGAAATAAAGTGATGAAAGCATGTAAATTCATTCACCCTAATTAATTCTAAGATTATTTAAAGTAAATCAAATTTATTTTAAAGAGATTTTTGTTTTGTTTTGAGTTTGATTTAAATTTAGAAAATGTGAGAGCTTTCCTGGTCCTAACCCATTTCCCACATGTGTATGTTATTTTAGTTTAATTTTAGAACCATTAGATGATTTTTATATTTTTTTTTAGGTCAAGGTATGAATTAAGTGCATTAATTACCCCTTACCTACACCACTTTAACATATTTAATCAAATAATTATGAGCCAATGTATGACATAAAACCACACAAGGAATTTAATTAGCAATGCACATAGGAAAGAAAGGGCCTAATGCAATTGGCTCATAATTAGTGATTAATTAAACTAAAGAGTTTAATTTAAGTACTTTCATAACCCTTCTCACACATGTGGATTGGATTTTGATTTCCCTAAGTTACTTCAGTTATTGAGCACCTAAGCACCTACTCAAGATGAATTGGTTAAGTTCAGATTGATTTGATTTTAAAACTTTAATTAATTGAGCTATTTAATAAAGTGATTAAGCCATTTAATTAATTTGCACCTTAATTAGATTTTTTATCTAAATGAAATAAACTTAGGAAAAGAAGATATGGGAAAGAACCCTAATCTCATTCCCTAAGTCCACTCATTGTTCTAAGGTGATTAGCAAACTTAATTAATAGATTTATCACTATTTAAAAGGTTAATTAATCTTTTAACTGATTAAGAGAGTAATTAGGAATGAACCAAGCAATTAGCCTACTTAAACCATTAATAAATCCCAAAAAAATAAGGGGAGGCAGAAGTCATCCCACTAAATGCACATGAGAAGTTTGGAATAAATCAGTGGGATAATTAGAGAGTAATTAATATAATTACATTCCTAATAAAACATAAATTTAGAATTTATCACTGCTCAAAATTAATTGAATTTAAATTTAGATTATTTCCCTTTGAATTATCCTCACAATGCATTTTATTTTGTATTTTTTATTTTTCTACATTTAGTTATGAATATTTGAAGATTTAATGATTAATAATTAATTAAAACCCTTGATTATTAACTAATCCTGTTGGTGCCATGTGAACCGCTGACGCAGCACGCGCTTTCCACATGGCATGACGGGATTGGTTATTTAAGTTGTCACATCCAAAGTCGCATGACGGTTACGTCTTTTTTGCGGATCCATCGAGATCGATGATAGAGATCGAGCCCGTGGTTCTTAACGGATTAAATTAGAGATCTTACGCAGCTTGATTAGGATCGTCCATTCAAAATGCGCAGATGGATGGTCTATGATCCGTCCTTGAGCTCGCCTGTGGGAGACGGAGACCATCCTTCCCTTAGGACAAGATCCAAGCTTAGATTGAGCTCAAACTCAACCCACACCATCTAGGAGAAAGCATGAGAGAATCTAATGGTCAATTTTTCATGAGGTGGAAATTTCTTTCACAGAGGACCAAAAACTCCTATACCTAAGCTCGGTTTAAAGACATACCTCGTTGGAGGCTACACTGGCGCTCCCAACCATTGAGGTAGCTTCGTCTAGTGGAGACGAAGCCCTCTTGAAGGTTTGAGGTGTTAAGGTTAAGTGGATCTTCCTATGGACCAAGCTCACCTTCAAATGGATTCGGCCTTGGTCTAAATACCACCTCCCTTGCCTTTGAAACTTGGGAGAAGCTTTGGATCAACTTGATTGACTCCTCTGAAGATGCTTACAAGAGGAATTGAGTTGATTTTGTGTATTGAGTAAGTTGGAAATATGGTGGAGCTCCCCTATTTTTGGCTTGAAGAAACCGAGAAATGGAGAATTGGAGATGGCTCTAGGAAGCTTGGGGAGACTTACAATTGCTTGCTCTGAGTTCCTTAGCTTCAATCGAGTGTGAGAGTCTTGGAATGAAGTGAAATTAGGGGGAGTATATTTCCCCCTAGGTGAATCGGATGGCCTAGCTTCCCTTTCCTTTTTTGATCCAATTTACTCTATGCAATGGGTTTGTTAGGTCATTTAGGGTTGCATGTGATTCTATTTTGGCCAAAGGGGGTAGTGGAGAAGTTGCCATGTGCAAAACAAGGTGGGGGAGTGATTCCCATGTGCTCAAAATGAGAGGAGTGGTCAGTTTTGACCTTGGATTGGGTTTGGCTGACCCAAACCCAATGGGTCAAGTGCACATGCTCACTAGTGTCCACTTGATCTACTGAGAGAGTGCCCAGTGGCCACTAGAAGGATATGGCCAAATTCCAAGTGGAATTGGCCTTAGGTTACCCCTTGTCCTAGGGGTAACATAGTCATTTGGCTTGGATTTCAGTTTGAATATGTTTAGTATGATTGAAAAATGGGTTGGGCCAAGTTTCAATGAATTTGGAGTTGATTTGATATGATTTGGCTCATGTTGACCCATTTAGGTCAAAATGGGTCAACTTAGGTCAAGTTGACCAATTGGTCAAATTTGGTCAAACTAAGGGTTGCCAAGTTCATATGACCATTTAAAATATTTTGGCATCATTGGTTTATTTCAATTTGATTATATTTGGATTTGATTCATTTGATTTCATTTAGGTCAAATGGGCCAAGTTGACCAATTTGACCCATTTGACCTATTTGGGTTAGGTCATAGGTTGGTTTAGGTCTCATTGGTCATATGAAATGTATTGGTATCTTTGTTTCCAATTAATTTTGATTTAATTTTATTTTGGCTCAATTTGACCTTTTAGGTTAAGTTGGGTTCAAAGTCAATTGGGCTAGGTTGTGTCTAGTTGACCAATTAGGGCTTTGGTTAAGTTCAACAAGTGATTTGGAATGAACTTGACCCATTGGTTTCAATCAATTTGGCTTAGATCAAGTTTTGACACATTTTAACTTTTTAGGTCAAGTTGGGTCAACTTGGGTCAAGTGGCCAATTGGGCTAGGTTATGACTTGGTCAAGTTCAAACATTCATCATGAATGAGTTTTGATCAATGGTTCTAATCAATTTGGCCTATGATAGATTTTGGCTAGTTTAGGTTTCATTTAAGCTAAGTGTTGACTTGGTCAACACTTAGGTTTGACTTGGTTTGACCCAATTTGAGTTATTGATCACCTTATGATGATTGTTGCTCATAATGTGAGGCTTTGGTGGGCTTAGTTCAATCCAATTTTGGTAGGATTAGAATTTGGCTCAAAAGGGGTACTTTAGGTCACTTTGGGTCAAGTGGGCCTAAGTGGGTCAATTGACTTGATCAATGCTTGAATCAAGTTTGGTTGAACTCACATATGGACTTATGATTGAAATATTAATCCATTTGCAAGTGATTTGGAGTCGAATGGGTTTTGATTCATTTGATAATTTCAAGTTCAAAGAGATGAACATGAGTTTGACTTGGGGTTGATTTTGAGTTTAGTTATGATTTGATGATTGAAGTTTATGTTTATATTTTGATTCATGATTGAAGGATTGATTGAATCATGAAGAAAAAATAAAGGGTTTGGCTTGATTTAAATTTGATTTGGCTAAGTTCAAGATTTTTACTTGAAAGAATTAGGTTGAATTTGGGTTGAATTTGGATTTGAATTTTGAATTTATTTTTGGTTTGATGATTGAAGTTTATGTTTATATTTGGATTCATGATTGAAGGATTGATTGAATCATGAAGAAAAATCAATGGTTTGGCTTGATTTGAATTTGATTTGGCTAAGTTCAAGAATTTGACTTGAAAGGCTTAGGTTGAATTTTAATTGAATTTGGATTTGCATTTTGAATTTATTTTTGGTTTGATGATTGAAGTTTATGTTTATATTTGGATTCATGATTGAAGGATTGATTGAATCATGAAGAAAAATCAAGGGTTTGGCTTGATTTGAATTTGATTTGGCTAAGTTCAAGAATTTGACTTGAAAGGCTTAGGTTGAATTTTGGTTGAATTTGGATTTGCATTTTGAATTTATATTTCATTTATATTTGTGAATATAACTGAAAATATAAATGGGTTATGAGAAAATTTCTTGAATTTGAATTGATTTGGATTTGATTTATGATAAGTCCATAAGTAGAATCAAAGTGACTTAGGAAAGATTTTTAGGATTTGGATTTCAATCATAAGCTTCAATCATTTGGAATTGATTTGAGTTTGAGAAAATCCATCAAGTTGGAATTAATTTGAGTTTGAAGATGAATTTGGAGTTTGGAGTTAGTTTAGACTTGATTTGGAATTTGACTTAAAGGAAAGAAATTGAGGAGTTGGTTCAAGATGTAGGGTAGGCAAATTTTTTTAACACCCCTAAGGCATGACCTATTCCTATGGCTAACTCTTCTAAGTCTCTAGGGTTAGGTTGAGTGTCCACCTAATTACTAGAAGTGTCTTAAGACTAAGAAGATTCTTAGTGTCTAAGAGAAGTCTTATGTCTAAGATGGAGGGGTTGAGAACTCATCCTAAAAATGAGATCAATAACTCTCATTTAACAAATTTGGGTATGGTAATCAATTATTTATAGGAGAGATTTAGAATTTCAGAAATGAGATTATTGTTCTCTTTTGTTGGGGTTTAATTGATTTTAATTTTTAGTTAAGACCCTCATTTAGCAAATTTGGTTATGCTAAATGGGGTTCAATTATTGGAAATTTGAGAAGTTTGAGGAAAAGGATTTTATTTTGTGATGTTGGTTGTTGTTTGTTGATGTTTGATGTTTGATTTTGCTATGATTTTGAAAGTGGTACTCTCATTTAACAAATTTGGTTATATTAAATGGAGCTAGCTAATTTTGTTTGAAAATATTTTGAAAATTTGGTAGAAGGGGTATTGTTTGTTATTGTTGTTTTGATTGATTTTGATTTCAAAAGAGAACCCTCATTTAACAAATTTGATTATGTTAAATGGTGTTCATTAATTTTGTTTTGAAAAGGATTTCAAAATTTTTGAAGAAAATATTTTTTTTTTCATTTGTGTGATGTTGATTTTGAAAGAGAATCCTCATTGAACAAATTTGGGTATGCTAAATGAGGTTCATTAATTTTGTTTTAAAAAAGACTTTTGGGAATTTCAAATAGATTTTCTTTATTTTTCTTTAGATTTTATTAAAATTTTGAATATGGGATGACCTTACTTCACCAAACAAGTGGTGAGAGGTTAGTTTTGTTTGATTTATGTTTGATTATTTTTTCTTTTTTGAATAATTTATTTTTATATATTAGGGGACCCAATAGGGGTTTTACGACCTACTAGGAGTGAGGCCTTAAAACCTAAATGATATTGGCCACCATTGCTTAAGGATGAAATAAGCAATGTGCCAACATAAAGAAAGATAGTCTTGGGCTTATATAAAATATAAGTCCACTATCGATGCTTGGAGATAATAATTGACTACTAAAGATAGAGGCAAGAACAATCCCAGCGGAGCCGCCAGAAAAATTTAAGATATTTATTTTTGGATGAACTGTGTGGACACCACGCAGATCTTAGGGGTACTTATTGAAGTGATCAGGTACGACATTAAGGTGTGATGTACTATTTCAAAAAATAGAAATATCACCCTACAATGGACCTAAGGACTCCTAAGGTGTGTTGGGTCTTCAAATATACCAGAAATCTTTCCCCTAATTTATATGGAAAAGTAAAGCATGGTTTATTTTATGCTGGGTTCTTTAATTCCCTATGGAGGAAAGCCTCTATAGTTAATTACATCCTAGGAAATGAAATTTCTTAAGAATACTCTCATTTAAAGTAGTCAATTATTATCTCCAAAGATTTCAAGGTTAGACTATCAAATGATTGGTTATTTTTTGAAAAGTGGAAATGTTCAATTAGAAAGACTTATTTTTAGATTCCAAAGAAAGATAAGCAGGAAATGCTCATGATACTAGGAAGCCTAGTGAGCATTCCAACCTATCATATGGTGAGGCTTTATATATTCGAAAGTGAGAGGACTTATTTTGTTTGAGTTGAAATTCTATTAGATTGTCAGGACTTTGTGGTCTTTATTTTTGGATGGTCGTGGACACCACACAGATTGTAGAGAGTACTTATTGAAGTGATCAGGTATGACATTAATGTATAATGTACTATCTTGAAAGATAGAGACACCATTCTACAATAGACCTAATTACCTAATAAGGACTCCTAAGGCATGATGAGTCTTTAAATATACTAGAGATTTTCCCCCTAATTTATATGGGAAAGTAAAGCAGGGTTTAAATTAAGCTGGGTTCTTTAGGTTCCTATGGAGGCAAGCCTCCATAGTTAATTATATCCTAGGAAATGATATTTCTTAAGAATACTCTCGATTAAAGTAAGCAATTATTCCTCAAAGATTTCAAGGTTAAGACTATCAATAAATTGGCTACTTTAGAAATTTAAATGGGATGGATCAACTGGGAGGACTTATTTTAGAATCCAAAGAGAATAAGTAGGGAATGTTCATGATACTAGGAAGCCTAGTGAGCATTCCAATCTATTCTATAGTGGGTTTTATATGTTTAAAAGCAAGATGATTTATTTGTTTGGATTGAGATAGTCTTAGATTGCTAGTGTTTATAATCCATCAACATGAGATTGTGGAAATGCCTATGAGGTGAGGATTTATGCTTATAGCTTGAAGGAAATAGCTACCTAGAATCCTAAATCTAGGGAGCTTTAACACAGGTTAAAGTGTGGCCTAAATCTAAGCGAGAAGTAGACATATGGTTTACTTCCACAAGAGAGAGTAAATCATACAACTTCTGTACTTATAACCGCATGGAGTGGCCGCCAGCTAATACCTCCTATGATTCAAAACCATATAGTCTGGCCTTATGAATTTGTAGGATAGTTAGGCTTTGTTATTTAATTTAGAAAGAGACTAAAGTCCTAAACCCACTCCCTAAGAGACTAAAGCATGTGTGGTATTGACATATGACTTAATCTATAAATGTAAAAATCTTTTTAAATTTCATTTCATTTTGACATGGTATTTTAGACAAAGGCTTAGGATTTCTTCATGCTTAAATGCATGATGAAAGTTGATTGTTGGCTAAATCAAAAGAGAGAGGGTGAGGCTCTGTCAAGAGGGGTTACTCTCACAGGTCAAGCGGTCCCTATAGTGTAAGGATGGAGGCTCTCATTTTTAGCAAGAGTGATGGAAGATGCATGAGTGATGGAAGATGCATGCATGATGTGAGACATACAACATACAACATACAGCTAAGGGGTTGCTAAATCTTTTAATTATCTTAATTACAACCTAAGATTTTTAATGAGGTTCTGAGTTATTTAAAATTTTAATTATGTGTTTTTAGTTGGATAAAAAATTTATTTTATCCTAAGAGCCTATCGCATCTAGGCCACACATTACAACATAAAATATTAAGAAACTATGAAAAAGATGCACTCCTATTGTACAATCTAAATAAATGATCAATCAATTTTATAAAATATTGAAAAAGAATAAGAAGTCAGTGTGGTCGGGTACCACCGTACATCTCGAAAAAATAAAAGATGGGTAGATGAGCTCTACCCTTATACAATCCGGAACATAAAAGAATAATTACAATTGGAAATAAATACATGTTATGGTCTTCAATTATTCATTCTTCTATCTTCTTTCTCCTTCTTTTAGTTTGATTCACTTTATGGCATCACAGGGCACCTTAGGACTAAGCCTTATAGCCAGTGCTCATCCTAAACCCCATAGAACTAATCTTAATTCCTATTGCAAAATTATATTTATATAGAAAGATTAAATCTAACTACACTTGAAAAATAGATGTTAGCTGGGCATACATACAAACCCAAGAAATTATATTTATAATTTTGACTTAGAACCCTACACATGGGTAACTAAGCCGACCTATCCTAACTCGAATTATACTTAGAGGTATAAGCAACTTGCAAAGAGAGCACTTATATTTATTTTTAAATAGTCTCTGTAGAAGACATGATTAGACTAAGAGCAGCCTAACATCCAATCTACAAAGCATACACCCTAACATCCAGTCTAAAATATTACATCACAAAATAAAATATACACAATACATCCATCATCCTAACTTTGGACTAGAAGTGGTGACTTAATTCTAATGTGTGTTAAAGCTTTGTGTGGTATGTCTTACTAAGCATTAAAGTTATGATTTTCTAACATTGAAAATTGTTTAAGTTAACATGGTGGTTGGTTTCATTTCAAATTGTTCAATGATTTGCAAATTTTAATTCATATTTTACTTGGTTTCATTTGATTTACACTTAGCATATAAGTGTTATAAAGAGAAGAAAGAGGCTTAACCTCCCTCATCCCTACCTTAAGCCACTTTCTAAAGCATGTTAATTAGATTTAGTTTTCTTTAATGAAGGGCTTATTAAACATTTTTTATTAATCCTAAGTTTAGGTTAACTTTAAAGAATTGTATTCAATATGAAAGGCATCTTAGAATTAATTTAATTGAATTATTATCACATGATATATGTCAAATCATTAATTTCCATCACATGTAACATGCATATGATTCAATCCTAAGTATATCTACACAAATGACGTGTTTTAGCACACTTGAATGATGAATGAAGACATTTGGAATTTATGTTCTCTTATTTAATTAAATTGTATATATACATGTAGGTTAAAGCTCTATCCAAATTCTAATGCCAAAATACAGAGGAATGAATTCAAATAAGTATGTGTCATTATTAACTAGGGAAGTGAGGCAATCAAATGACCTCCTTGGGGCTACTTAAAGCCTCGTATTCCTGGGATGTCCAGACTAAATACTTGTTAAGCTTATGTAGATCTATATATGAATCACGAGAAAGAGAGAACACTTACTTACATATCATATAGTTTAGTGACTTAGATGATTTTGGATGGATGCATTTTTAAAAGAAAAAGAGAATTATCATTCTCTAATCAAATACACACACATGTAGAAATAATGTAGGCAAGTACATGCCATTATTAAACTAGGGAAGTGAGGTAATCAAATGGCCTCCTTGGAGCTGCTTAAAGCCTCGTATTCTTGGGATGTCCAGACTAGATACTCTTAAATACATATGAATGTATAAATAATTATAAGAATAGAAAATCATGCAAAATTGTATTTTTATTTAGTTGAATTATTTATGTATGTGAATTAAAGTTCTATCCAAATTCTAACACAAAAATACATAGGAATGAAATCAAATAAGTGTGTGTCATTGTTAAACCAGGGAAGTGAGGTAATCAAATGACCTCCATGGGGCTACTTAAAGTCTCGTATTCCCAAGATGTCCAGACTATATACTTATCAATATTCAAATCTATGCAAATCTATATAAGCATAGGAAAAAGAGCTTCATTTCACATACTTAAGCTATAAACACATGCAAATCCTATATGTATTCATAACTATTATCACTCCATATATTATTACCAATTTATAAACTTTAGAAAATAGATTTGAATTTTTTAGTGATAGTAGTCACACCTATAAATAAGTTAAGTCAACACATGCAAGCTTACAAAAATAACTTTAATTTGATTTACTGAGATTTGAAAGAATGAATGCATGAGATCATATGACATGCAACATTTAAAGTGATTAGAGAGAAATAATTAAATAAAAATACATGGTTCATTCAACTAAATTAATTTCTAAGGACAATCACATTAAATAGAATTGTTTTAAGAAAACCAAAGCTTGTTATTGAGTTGGTTTTGGGTTTGGGTTGAATTTATAGATGAGAGGTTACTATTTATTGTTTCAATCCAATTCCTACATTGGTAAACTTAACTGATTTAAAGAAAGATAATTAAGTAAATTTTATGAATCGATTAAGTTACGCCATTAAGCAACTCATTTAATACCCTTTCATATGCTTCTTTAATTTTATTAATCATTTAATTATGAGCCATAAATGACATGAACATATGAGAAAATAAAATTGTAATGCTTCTAAGGACCTAATGCAATTGACTCATCATTAATGATTAATTAAATCAAAGAACCTAATTAAGTACTATTTATTACTTTCCCACACTTATGGGCTAATCATAATTTTCTTAGGGGTATTTATGTTATTAAACACATAAAGAGAAACCCTTAATTTTATTGTCAATTATTTGATGTGATTTGATTTCAATTTGATTTAATCAAATAACTTGATTAATTAGTTAATCACTTAATTAATCCCTACCCCAATTAACTCCCTTAAAATGAAATGGATTTAGGAAAGAGTTTAGGAAGGGGATCCTAATTCCACTCTCTCATTCAATCATTATTAAATAGTGATTAATAAGCCTTAATCAATTAATTATTATTTTTCTAAATGTTAATTAATCATTTAATTAATTAAATAGGGTAATTAAGGTTTGAATCATTAATTCCTCCTAATTACTAGGTAATAAATCCCAATAAAATCATGAGAGGCAGAGATCATCCCATTAAATCAACACATTAAGTTTAGAATCAATTGCCAAAGTAATTAGGGCTTAATTATGTAAATTAAGTTTAAATTTAAACCCTAATTAAGCTTTAATCACTGCTCAAAATTAATTGAAAATATTTTAAATTAATTTTTCTCTGAATTAACTTCAAAATGAGTATTTATTTATATTTTTATGATTTTTTTAGTATTTGTTAGAATTTTTGAAGTTACAGTGATTAAAATGAATTAATTAAGCCTAATTAAGCATAATCCTATCAACACCACATGGAGGGTGCTTCCCATGTGGTCGTAGAATTGTAATAATTGTTATCGTTACGAATGGATGTGCTATCGTCCCCACCGTATGATCTAAGATCGGAGTGTAGAGATAAATCCTATGGATCCTAAGGGAATAAATTGAATTAAATTAATCACAAGATTACAGCCATCTGTTCCAATCACGGGGAATGGTGGGTGAGTGATCTATCATTTCCTACACGACGAAAGATGACCACCGCCCAATTCGAGCTTGTCGAAGCTCGAATTAGCTCGGTATTGAACTCGCACCTTCATGGGCGAGATCCTAAGAGATCTAACGATTGGATCTACATGACATTCACATTTCTTTTAAAAAGGCCTAAAAAATTTTGAGAAATCTTAGTTTGAAGGAATAGTACCTCATTGGAGCTCAAGACCGACGACGAACCGACCGAGGTAGCTTTGCCTTGACGAGGTGAAGCTCTATTGAGAAGATCACATGATGCCTCCCTGCCATTTTCTCCATGGACCAAGCACAGCCGTAGAACATGCCAGAGTTATTCTAGAAGGTACTTTCGGTGAACAGAGAGCTCGAGAAAAGATTTGTTTTACCTCCCCAAAACTTGGTGAATGTGTGGGTGAAGTTAGTTTGAGAATATATGGGATTTGGTGGAGTTGGACGGAGTAGGGGTTGTCCTATCTCGGGTGAGCTTGGTTTGATGCTTTTTGGTGACAAGAACGGTTGGGGCACTTGGGAAACTCTCAAGCGGTTAAAATGACCTGAGGAAGCTCATTGAGGGTGTGTGTCCTTGGTTTGGATCGAAATGAGGGGGTATACCCCCTCCTCTCTTGGATCGGATGACCTTGATCTGTTTGGCTTCTAGCGGCCATCCAACCATTGCAGGTGGCTGTGGGTGGTATGGAATCATCTGAGGTGGCTCTGTTTGGTTGGCCAAGTGTGGGAAGGTGGCTGCCATGGGAGGAGAGTGGGTGTCCTTGGGTTTTCTAATTCTCCAATGGAGGCGGAGAGGTGAATTCACCTCCCTTTGGCTCATGGCCAACCCAACCACCGTTGGGTCAGGTTAGCTAGTGTTCTACTTGCCTAGGTGGAGGTCTAGGAGGCTACCAAGCAGATGGGGAGTGGATTTGACCATTCAAATGGAATATTTGTCCCATATGGTTGCCCTAAGCCATTAGGTTTTGGGTCAATTCAGGTTGGGTTCAATTTGGGTTGACCAAGGATGAGCCGATAAGTCATGCTAAGTTTCATTGGGTTTAGGCTTGGTTTGGTTTGAATAGGCTCAATTTGACCCATGTAGGTCAAATTGGGCTAGGTTGGGTCAAGTTAACCAATTGGTCAAATTGGGTCAAACCAAGGGTTGAGTCAAGTTCAAATGAGTGTTTAGAAGATTTTGGTGCAATTGGATTGGTTCAATTCAACTTGGATTTGAATTTGACCCATTTGAGTTCATATGGGTCAAATAGGTCAAGTTGACCAATTTAGCAAAATTGGCCAAATTAGCTTAGGTTTATTTGGTCGATTGAAGATGATTGTAGGCTTTAATTTCAATCAATTTGGATTTAAGAATGATTTAGGCTAAATTGACCCTTTAGGTCAATTTGGGCTGAATGGGTCAATTGGGTTCAATTTATCAAATTGGGTTTAATCAAGGCTTTGATCATGTTCAATGATCAATTTAAAATGAACTTAAGTCAATGGTTGCAATCAATTTGGGTTGGATTTTAATTTGACCCAATTTAGTCTTTTAGGTCAAATAGGGTCAACTTAGGTCAAAGGGCCGATTGGGTTAGGTTTAGCTCAATTGATGATCAATTCATGTTTAAGGGTTGACCTTAGGTTGATGTGAATCACTGGATTCCATTGATTTGTCTTAGGGTGAAATTTGGCTCATTTGGTTCATGTAGGTTAAGTGGTTGACTTGGTCAAAGATCAAATTGACTTGGTTTGACCCAATTAATGGCAATTGATCAATCAAGGATGATTAATAATCATCATGGGAGATTTTGGATGGTTTGATTCAATCCAATTTTAGTTGGATTGAGATTTGGTTCAAATAGGTCCTTTAGATCACTTTGGGTCAAGTGAGCCCAAATAGGTCAATTGGCTTGATTGAATTGAATTGATTGTAGTTAGTCCTTCCAAGGTAATCAACAATCATCTTGGAGAAGATTTGAAAATAATGGTTTAATCCAATTTGGGTTGGATTGGAGTTTGGTTCAATTTGATCAAATTGGTCACTTTGGGTCAAGTGGACCAATTAGGCTAACGAGTTGAATTTTGGGTTGAATTGAGTTTAGTTGAGTTTGGATATTGATTTGGGATTGATTCATGGCTTTGGTTGCAATTGATTTAGGATCAATTGAGTTTTGTCTCATTTGAATATTCTAGTTCAAATGGGTTAGGTTAGGTTTGATTGGATTGAATTTGGCTTAGTTGATTTGATTATAGATTGGATTTGGTTTGGAATGATAATTGAAGGATTAATTAATCTATGAGAAAAATCAATTGAATTTGACTTGAATTGAAGGAAGTTTTGGCTAAGTCCATAGGGTCAAATCATAGGGCTTAGGAAATGTTTGGTTTGATTTTTACTTGATTAGATTTGATTGTAGATTTTTGTAGATTGATTGAAGGGTTGAATTGGTTTTGAGAAAACCAATAGAGTTTGGTTTGGATTGAAAGAATTTTGTCTAAGTCCATAAGGTTAAATCATATGGCTTAGGAAGGGTTGATTTGATTTGAGATTCAATTGGGATTTAGTTGTATGGATTTGAGATTAGATTGAATTTGGATAAATTGAATTTGAGGTTTGGTTTGAGCTAAGGAGACAGGCATAAATTGGTTTTAGGCTACAGGGTAGGTAGGTCATGCTAAACCTTAAAGCATGATCTAAACCATATGGCTAATCCTCCAAAGTCTCTAGGCTTAGGTTAAGTGTTCACTTAGCCACTAGAAGTGTCCTATAACTAAAGAGCTCTTAGTGTCTAGAAAACCTCTAGACCTATAATGAGAAGATTGAATCTTCACTCCAAAAGTGTGGTCAACAGGCTTATAATCCATCAATACAATATTATGGAAATGTCTAAGAGGTGAGAACTTATGCTCATAGCCCAAGGGAAATAAGCAATCTTAGAACCTAAATCTAGAGAGCTTCAGCACAAGCTAGAAGCATGACCTAAATCTATGCAAAAATGGGACATAAAGGTCCACCTCTACAAGGGAAGATTGACTAGTCCGACTCTTCTGGAGTTACAACTACCTGGAGTGGCCGCCAGCTAACACCTCATATGATTCAAAACCACGTAGGTCGGTCTTATGAAATTGTAAGATGGTTTAAGCTATTTTTAATTTAAAAGAGACTAGAACCCTAAACTCACTCCCTAAGAAACTTCGCAATATTTAGCATAAGTATATGAGTTAATCTAAATGCAAAATCTTTTCACAATTTTATATTATTTTGACACAATATTTTGGACAAACGCTTTAGGATTTCTTATGCCTAAATGCATGATAAAATTTAGTTATTGGCTAAATCAAGAGAGAAAGAGGGTTAAGCTCTATCATAAGGGGTTGTTCTCATAGGTCAAGCGGTCCCTAAAGTACAAGAATGGAGACCCTCATTTTGTAAGAGTAATTCAATATGATATGTATGATGTTAGACATACAACATATAACTAAGGGATTGCTAAATCTTTTAGTTATCTTGATTGTAATCTAAGCTTTAAGATGAGGTTGTGAGTTATTTGAAATTTAATTATGAGTTGTTAATTGGGGTAGAAAAATTAATTTTTTCCTAAGAGCCTACTGCATCCAGGCCACACATTCAATCATCAAACTTGAAGAAACTATGGAAAAGATGTAATTCTATTGTGCAATCTAAACATAACATCAATCCAACATGAATAGATTTTTTAAAAGAATAAAAGGCCGATACGAATGGTACCACCATACACCTGAAAAAGAAAAAATTGGGTAGCCGAGCTCTACCCTTATACAACCCAAAATCATAAAATAATATTACAATTGAAATTGAATATATATTATAGGGGTCTTCACTTTTCCTTTCTTCTTTCTTCTTTCTTTCTTTTTTTTTCTTTCATTCTTCTTAACTTAGTGTGCTCCAAAGCTTCACAGGGCCTCCCAGGATTTAGCCTTCTAGCCACTGCTCATCATACTCTACATAGCACTAATCCTAATTCTTATTTGCAATATTACATTTTTAAGAAAAATGTAAAATCTAACTACACCTACAAAACAAATATTAGCTAAACATAAATACAATCCCAAGCAATAATATTTTATAATTTGGACTTAACACCCACACATGGGTAATAAGCTCCCTCGTCTAACTTGGATTATGCTTAGGGGCATAAGTAATCAAGCATTTATATTTATTTTCAAGTGTCCCCTTAAACATAATCCTCTGCATAAAATAATATTAAACAAACAAAGGCCTAACATCCAGTCTATGAGTCTTACACCCTAACATTCAGTCTAAAATATTACATCACAAAATAAAACATAACATCACACATACACTGTCTTAAGTTAGGACTAGAAGTGGTGACTTAATTCTAACATGTGTGCTAAGGTTTTATGTGATATGTCTTACTAAGCATTATAGTTATGATTTTTAAAATTTAGAATATTTAATTTAACATGAAGGTTTGTTTCATTTCAAATTGTTCAGATAACTTGTATGTTTTAGATTTATATTTTATTTTTTTTCACTTGATTTACACTTAACATCTAAGTGTTATAAAGAGAGGAAAGAGGCTTAAACTCTTTCATCCCTATCTTAAGCCACTTTCTAAAGCACATTATAATGATTTAGTCTTCTTTAGTGAATGGCTTATCAAATATCTTATTAATCTTAAGTTTGGGTTAACCTTAAAGAATCATATTCATATAAAAGGCATCTTAAAATTAATTTAGTTGAATTGCAATCACATAGCATATGTTGAACTATTCCTTTTCCTCACCTATAATATGCAAGTGAGTTAACACTTAGCATATCTATCCATATAATATATTTCGGCATACTTAAATTATGAATGAATGCATATATTTTGTGGTTATATTTTGCTTGTTATTTATACATATAAAAAAGCTCTATCCAAATTCTAATACAAATATACATATGAGTGAAATTAAATAAGCATGTACCTTTGTTAACTAGGGAAGTGAGATAACCAAATGACCTCCTTGAGGCTACTTAAAGCCTCATATTCCCAGGATGCCCATATTATATAGTTATTAGCATTCAAACATATGTTGATATATATAAATTAACATAGGAAAGAAAGCTTTACATTCACATACTATACATTTTTGTGACTTAAGTGACTATGGATGCATGTGTTTTTAATAGACAAGAGGATTGTCATTCTTTAATTAAATGCACATACACATGTATAAAAGATGTAAGCAAGTACGTGCTATTATTAACCAGGGAAGTGAGATAATCAAATGACCTCCTTGGGGCTACTTAAAGCCTTGTATTCCCAGGATGTCTAGACTATATACTTGCTATCTTAAATACATATAGATATATACATAATTGGAATAATGAAAACTATGCAAAAGATTATATTTTGATTGATTGAATTATAGATACATGTGAATTAAAGCTCTATCCAAATTCTAATACAAATAGACATAGGAATGAAATTAAATTAGTATGTACCTTTGTTAACCAGGGAAGTGAGATAATCAAATGACCTTTTTGGGGCTACTTAAAGCCTCATATTCCCAGGATGTCTAGACTATATACTTATTATCATTCAAACCTATGTAAATCTGTATATAAACATAGGAAAGAAGGCTTCACATTCACATGCTTAAGCTATAAACACATGCAAGTCCTATGTATTTATAACTACTATCCCAAATATTATTATCCATTTATAAACTTTGAAAAATAAATTTGAGTTTATTTCTGATAATAATCACACATATAATTAAGCCAACACATGCAAGCTCACATAAATAAATTTCATTTGGTTCATTTGAATTTGAAAACATGAATGCATGAGATCACATTGCATATAACTTTTAAAATGATTGAAAAGAAATAGCTAAACACAACCATATGATTCATTCAACTATACTAATTCCTAAGGACAATCACATTAAATAGAATTATATAAAAGAAACCAAAGCTTTGCATTAATTTTTGATTTTTTTATTTTTGATTAAGCCCAAAAAGGAGAGATCATTTATTATTTTAACCCCATTCCTATGTTGGTGATCTTAATTTGTTTAAGGAAAGATAATTATGTGATTTTTATGACTTAATTAAGTTGAATCATTAAGCAAATCATTCAATTATCCTTTCCTATGCTTCTTTAATTTGATTAATCATTTAATCATGAGCCACAAATGATATGAACATGAGGAAAATAAAAGTGCAATGCTTCTAAAAGACCTAATCCAATTAGCTCATAAAGGATTAATTAAAGAATCTAATTAAGTACTTTTATATTTTTCCCACACTTATGGGTTAATCATAATTTCCTTAAGGGTCATTATGTTATTGAACACATAAAGAGGAACCCTTAATTTTATTATTGATAATCTGATGTGATTAACACTTTAATTTGATTTGATTTGACCATTAATTATTTAATTAATTTCCTAAATAATTCATGATCTAATTAACTCTCTTTCAATGGAATTAATTTAACCATGTAATTAGGAAAAAGGTCTTAATCACTCTCCCTGATTAGTGATTAATAAAGATGAATTAATTAATTTTTTAACTATTTGAATCCTTAATTAATCATTAATTAATTACGATAATAATTAGGGTTAGAATTTTAAATTTCCCTAATTACATAGGCAATAAATCCTAAGAAAATCATGGGAGACATAGGTCATCTCACTAAATGAACATGCTAAGTTTGAGATTAATTGCCCAAGTAATTAGTGCTTACTAAAGCTAATTAAAAAATATTCAAACTCTAATTAAGCCTTAATCATTATTTAAAATCAAAATAAACTATTTTTATTAAATTATCTTCTATTTTTCCTTTTCAAGAGTATTTATTTGCATTTTTGGAATTTTTTATAATTAGTTATGATTTTATGAAGTTTCAATAATTAAAATGGATTTTTAAGCCTAATTAAACCTCTAATCCCATCGGTGCCATGCGAACAGTTGACATAGCGCCACAAGATTGGCCACTTAAACCCATCTGATGCGGCTATAATATGGTGGCAGTGGATGCGCTTTCATCCCCGCCATCTAATCTTAGATCAAATGGTGGGGATTAATCTCACAGTTCTTATAAGATTAAAATCAAATTAATCTAGTAGATTAATCACGGTTGTTTGTTCCAATCAAGCAAAATGAATGGCGGATGATCCGTCATCCCCCGAGTGACAGAAGATGGACACCATCCACCTTCCTCTGCTCGATCCGAGCTCATCGAAGCTCATGGAGGTACAAGGTCGACTCTAAAAGCTTCAAGGAGGGGATATAACGATGAATTTTGCATGACATTTAATGTTTCTTCAAAAAGGGAAAATAAAAATTGAAAATATGATGGTTCGTCAAAATTTACCCAACCAGAGCTCAGGACCGATGGCTAACTGACTAAGGTAGCTTCATCTTGAAGAGATAAAATTTTGCTGAGAAGATGGCACCTTGACTCCTCCCTGATAGCTCTGTGGACCAACCGTCACAGAAAAACTTACTGGAGTTGGCCTTAAAGTGGTCTCTAGTGCTCGAATTACTCGAGAGAAGATTTGTTTCACCTCACCAGAGCTTGGTGAACTTGTGGGTGAAGTTAATTTGAAATTGGATGTGGTTTGGTGGAGTTAAATGGAGTTAGGCATGTCCTATTTCGAGTTTGATGTTTCTAACTAGGGGGAGGCTTAAGGAGTTTGGAAAATCAATGGGGAGAGTCATCTAAGAGTGCTCGAGCTCTAAGAATACTTAATGTGTTGATTCGATGGAATGAGGGGGAGTATATCCCCTCCTCCCTCAAATCAGATGGCTTGGGTTGAATCTGCCTTAGCAGTCATCCAGCTATTGCAGGTGACCAGAGGTGGCAAGAGGAAGCAGACGTGGCTCAGTTTGGTTAGCCAAGTGTCTGAGGTGGCTGCCATGGCAAATCCCTATCTCCCCTTAGTGAGCCAATGAGGGAAGGTGGGTTAACTCACCACCGTTGATCTAGGGCTGGCCCAACAAGTCTTGGGTTAGGCTAGCCATAGAGTCAAGGATCCAGAATAAGCATTAGGTGGCTGCCAAGTGCAAAGGTGGAGGTTTGATCACCCAAAAATGGATTTTGTCTTATATGAAGGGCTTTATCCATGGGTAATGGGTCAATTCTAGTTCATTTTACATTGGGTTGGATTTAAGCTGACCCAAGGTGACCCAATGATGGGTAATGCCAAGTTTCAATAGGTTTTAGCTTGGTTTGAATGGGTTTGGCTCAATTTGACCCATGTAGGTCAAATTAGGCTAGGTTGGGTCAAGATGACTAATTAGTCAAATTGGGTAAAACCAAAGCTTGGGTCAAGTTCAAATGAGTATTTGAAATATTTTGTTTCAATTGGTTTGGTTTAATATGACTTTGATTTGAGTTTGACCCATTTGGATTCAAATGGATCAAATGGGCTAAGTTGACCAATTTGGTCAAATTGGACAAATTGGCTTGGGTTAGACATTGTTTATGTTCAATTGGTCATTTGAAGATGGTTGTAGGCTTTGATCTCAATCAATTTATATTTAGGATAGATTTAGGCCAATTTGACTCTTTAGATCAATTTTGTCTAAATGGGTCATTTGGGTTAATCAAAGCTTTGATCGAGTTCAATAATAAATTTGGAATGAATTTGAATCATTGGTTGCAATTAATTTGGATTGGATTTTGGTTTGATGCAATTTGGTCTTTTGGATCAAATTGGGTCAACTTGGGTCAAAGGGTCAATTGTGTTTATTTTACTTCAATTGATGGACAAGTCATGTTCAAGGGTTGATTTGAAATTGATATGAATCATTGGTTTCAATTGATTTTATGTAGGATGGGATTTTATTCAATTTGGCTCATGTATGCTAAAAGGGTTAACTTGGGTCAAGTGATCAAATTGACTTGGTTTCAACTAATTGATTGTAATTGATTAATCAAGTGTGACCAATAATCATTGTAGGAGGTTTTGGATGGTTTGCTTCAATCTAATTTGGGTTGGATTAGAGTTTGGTTCAAAAGGGTCCTTTGGGTCACTTTGGGTCAAATGAGCCCAATGGGTCAATTGAGTTAATTTTAGGTTAAATTGGGTTGAATTGAGTTTAATATTTGATTTGGGATTGATTGATAGCTTTGATTATAATTGATTTTGGTATAATTGGATTTTGGATCATTTAGACCCTTTAGGTCAAATGGGTTAGGTTAGGTTGTTTTAATTGATTTTGGGTTTGATTGGTTTAGTCTATAAGATAGGTAGGTTACCTTAGACCCTAAGGCATGATCTGATCCTGAGGCTAATCCTCCTAAGTTTCTAGGTTTAGGTTAAGTGTTCACTTAGCCATTAGGAGTGTCTTATCACTAAGAAGCTTTTAGTGTCTTGAAGACTCTTAGATCTATGATGAGAAGATTGGATTCTCTCTCCAAAAGTGAGGTCAACAAAAGGACCCCTAATAGGTTTGGTGTAACTAACAAGTCACACCACACGTATGAGCATTGATCGAGGTGATCAACAATGTCCAGAAGGATTGCAAGTGCTAACGAAGATGATCTAACATCCAGTCTACTCTTCACAATCCTAACATCTAGTCTAAAATATTACATCAAAAAACAAAACAAAACATCATTACATACACCATCCTAACTTAAAGCTAGAAGTGATGACTTAGTATTCTAATATGTGTGCTTAGGCTTAGTGTGTTATGTCTTAGCTAAGTTTTTGAGTTATGATTGTTTAAAGTTTAAAAATATTCAAATTAAACATTTAGGGTGGTTTCATTTCAAGTAATTTAGAGAGTTTGTGAATTTTGATTTGTATTTTCTTTGATTTCACTTGATATTTACATAGCATCTAAGTATTATAAAGAGAAGAAAGAGGCTTAACCTCTTTCATCCCTACCTTAAGTTATTTTCTAGAAGCACATTATTATAACTTAGTTTCTTTTAGTGAATAATTTATTAAATATTTTATTGATCTTAAGTTAAGGTTAATCTTAAAGAATCATATTAAACATTATAGGCATCTTAAGACTAATATAATTGAATTGCCACCACATAGAACATGTTGCATCATTCTTTTTCATCATTCATAGCATGCATATGATTTAAGACTTAATAAATCTATACATGCAATATGTTTTTGGTGCACTTAGATGATCATGAATGCATATATTTTGATAAAAAAGAGGATTATCATCTCTTAGCTAAGTAACATACGCATGTATAAAAGTTTTAAGCAAGTGTGTACCATTATTTAAACCAGGGAAGTGAGATAATCAATGACCTCCATGGGGCTACTTAAAGTCTCATATTTCTGGGATGTCTGAACTATATACTTGCTATTCTTGAATACATATAAGAAAATACACAATCATATGCATGAAAATCATGCAGAAGATTATATTTTAATGAGTTATTTATACATATGAAGTAAGGTTCTATCCAAATTCTAATACAAGTACACATAAGAATGAAATAAAATAAGTATAACGAAAAATTTCTATAGAGGAGTCACCTTCAAATATGTGTGGAGAAAGAAAAGGCAAGACACTATAAAAATTCATTTTGGTAAGACGCCATGCAGATCTGTAGATGTACTTATTCAGGTGATCGGGATGTCATCAAAGAATAGTATACTATCTCGAAAGACAGAAGTCACAACCCTTTAATGGAACCAATCACCTCAATAAGGACTCCTAAGGACGATGAGTCTGCATATGTACCAGGGATTCTTTCCCTACTTTACATGGAAAAGTAAAGCATGATTTATTTTAAATCTGGTTCGTTAAGTTTCTTACAGGGGCAAGCCTCCATAGTTAATTACATCCTAAGGGATGGGATCCCTTTAGAAAAATCTCGATTAAGATAAATGATCATTATCCTTGAAGATTTCAATAGGAAAGGACTATCAATTGATTAGTTTATGTTTTTGAGGATCAAATGGGATTGATCAAAAAAGGGAGTTATTATCAAAGCCAAAATGGAAGATAAGTAAGAGATGCCCACGATACTAGGAAATCTAGCGAGCATCTCGAACTATCCTATAGTTGGGCTTTACTTTTTAGAAATTGCTTTAGTTTATTTGAGTTATATTTTTTATTAGAATTTTAAGACTTAAGATTCCTGAACACAAGATTAAAAAAAATACCTAAGAGGTGAGGAATTATGCTTATGGACCACAAAGGGAGAAGCAACCTCAGAACCTAAATCTAGGGAGCTTCGGTGAGGGCCAGAAGCACAACCTAAATCTAAGGAGAAAATGAGTAATTGGTTTGCCTGCATAATAGAGGACAAACCACCCGACAGCTTGGACTTATAACCGCCTGGGGGTGGCCGTCAACTAACTCCTCCTATGATTTTAAATACATGTAGGCAAGTCTTTATGCTTATGCAAGATAGCTAGGCTATTATTATTTAGAAAGATACTAAGTCCTTAAACTCACTCCCTAAAGAGACTAGATCATGTAAAGGGACATGCTTCAAATGACCTAAATCTAATACAATTCAAATTCCATTTTATTTTTTATTTTTGGACATTTATTTTTGACTCAGGTTAATAGAATTTTTATGACTAATACATGATAAAGAAGGTTATTGGCCAAAATCAAAGAGAAGGGAGGAGGTGAGTTTCCACCATGGCCCTCAAAGGTGAAGTCGAGTTCTCTGGCAAAGGTGGAAGCCCTCCAATCAAGAGTGAAATAAGATGCATTGGTGCATGATATTATAAAGAAATGCTCATCCAACTATGGGGTTGCTAATTCTTTTATCTTGATTTTAAACCTAAGCTTTAGGTGAGGTTATGAATTGTTTAATTTTAATTTGAATTATTAAGTTGGGTAAAAGATTTATTTTTCCCTAAAGAACCTAATCCACATCTAGGCCATACATAAAGCATGGAAGAAACTAGAAAAATCATGCCACTTAATGCAAAAGCTAAACAAATCATCAATCAATTTATAAAGCTAATCGTAAAAAGAATAAATGGCCATTTTTGGTTGGGCACCACCACACAAACCCAAAAATATCAAATGTGGGTAGCCTAGCTCTACCCTTATACAACCCAGATTACAAATGAATATTACAATTAAGCAAGGAATTCAATGTTATGGGGGTCTACAAGCTTTATTATTCTTTCTTCTTCTTTCTTTCTTCTTTCTTTCTTTTTTTGGTTCCTTCCATTGAATGGTTGGATGGTAGATACTTCAAGGCTTCACATGGTGCATAAGATAGGATCTTATGACCAATGTTCATCCTAATCCCCATAGCAAATCATTCCAAAATCCTAATTATACAAATTTTAACATGAAAAGGAAAAGCGAAAATCTAACTAACATCTGCAAAATAAAGGTTAGCTAAAACACACCACACAAATCCCAAGCAGGTATATTGGACTTATCACCCCTCACATGGGTGACTAAGTCCACCTGGCCTATGGATTATGCTTAGGGGTATAAATAACCTACAAGCAAAAGCATATATATTTTTATTTATGATAGCGCCCCTTAAGCACAATCCCCTGCAAAAAAGAACACTTAGACTAAACACATCATACCATTCATTCTATGATACACCCTAACTGCTCTAAAACATATATCAAAAAAAAACAAACATCAAACCATGCACCACCTAACCTAAGGCTAGAAGTGGTGACTTAGGCTAATGTGTGCTTTGAAGGTTTGTGTGGTATGCTTAGCTATATTTTTTAGGTTTAAATTTTCTAAGTGTGAAGAACATGTTCAACTTAGAGGAGGGTTTCATTTAAGTTGTTTAATTTTTGGGTTGATTTTATTTCATGTTTAATTTGGTTTAAGTGAAACCTACAATTAATTACTAAGTTATGAGAGGAAAGAGAAGAGAACTTCTCTTTCCTTCCCTAACCTAAGTAATTTCTAAAGTAGGTTCACATTTTAGTTTTATTTAGGTGAATGTTTTGATTAAAACTTTTAATCAATCCTAGGTTTAGATGAACTCTAAACAAACCTATTCAAAAAAAAAAAAAGACATTTTAAGATTAAATAAAATGAATCAAAACTCACATAACACACAGTACTTCATTTCTTTCCCAACATATATAACATGCATATGGATGGACCCTAAGCATATCTATATACATGCAAATGAGAGTAGTAAACACACTTTATGATGCATGCTAAGTAATCCATTTAAGAAAATTTAGAAGTTGAATATGCATGATTTTTCTTAAGTAGAAAAGGTTTTCCTTATCCAAAATTTTCACATACATACATGAAAGTAAGAAAGGCATAAGTGAGTACAACCATTGTTAACCGAGGTGTAAGGTACAAGACCTACTTAGGCTACTTAAAGCCTCACAACCTTGGGTTGTCCAGACTAATATACCACTTTCCTTAAATACAAACATGTATAAAAGAAATGAAATAGAAAAGAAAATGCAAAAGTTGTTTAATAGATTCATTTTTGTTTATGATATGTAAGTGTAGGTAACCCTTCTTAGATGGTAGCATAGGGATGAATAGGATATGAAATTAGTGAGCATTAGGGTTCTTTTCAAATGAACCTATATCTCACCAATTCTATTCAAAACTATACCAACATAAGAAAGAAAGGAAACCTATACTAAGCATACCTTTATAATATTTCACATGCAAGCTTATAATTAAAGTATAAGTAGCATACTTTCAGATTTGATATTTCATTTATAAGTTTTGAAAATAATTTGGATTTAGTAGTGATAATAGCCACTCATATTTTACTTTAGCCAACACATGCACATTTGACATAAAGTAAACAATTTCATTTTAAAATTTGAAAAAAATGAAATTATGAATGCATGAAATCACATGACATACAACTTAACATGTTGGGAAAGATCCAAAGTAATGAAAGCATGTAAACAAACTCACTTCTTAAATCCTAAAGACATTCTTATAATAATAAGAAAATTTAGAATAAATCAAAGTGATTTTCAAAATGATTTCTGTTTAGTTTGAAGTTTGAATTAATTTTGAAAAGGTGAGATGAGTTTGTTGTTCCTAACCCATTCCCACATGTTTTTGATATTTTTGTTTAATTTTTAGATAATTAGATCCATTTTACATTGATTAGGTTAAGGTATGAATTAAGTAATTAACCCTTACCTACACCAATTTTAGAAGAATTAACTAAATAATTATGAGCCAATGAGATGACATAAAACCCACAAGGAATTTAAATTTGCAATGCACCTAATAATGAAAAGGCCTAATGCAATTTGGCTCACAATTAAAAGTTAAGCTAAGGGGTTTAGCTTAAGTAATTTCAAAACACCCTTTCACACATGTGAATTGGGTTTTGATTTCAATTGAACTTAGGCTATTAAACACTAAGCATCTACCCAAAGTAGATTAATTAAGTTTTGAACTTTTTAGAATTTTAGAAATTGATTAAGGGGATAATTAATGAATTAACCCTTAATTAAGAGGAGATTAAGGAGAGAAGAGGTTTAGGGAATAGCTTAGGGAAATGCTCCTTTCCATAAATCTCCTACTTATTGGATCAACTCAATCCCTAATCATGTGGTAAAACCACTAATCAGACCCTAATTAAGCTTAATTACATGAGAAGTTTAATTAAGGAAATTGTATGCAATTAATCTAATTAAGCTCTCAATAAATCCCAAGAAAATTAGTAGAAGTAGATGTCATCCCCTAAAACTTACCCAAGCAATTTGAGATTAATCAAAGGCCTAATAAAAGAGTAATTAGAAAAATAAACTTTCTATTAAAACCCAAATTCAGAGGAAAGCATAATTCAAAAATGATCAAAAATAATTTTAAAATGTTTTAGGTTTAATTATCTATCCATATGTTTTTATTTTATATTTTTCTAAAATTTCTATGAAGAGTTATGCACTTTTGAAGATCCATGGATTAGTTAGAAATTAATTAATCATTTTTAATTAACCCCAACTAATCCCTAGCTCAATCACGCGTGCACCATCGCTTTTTACATGCATCATGAGGGGATAACTTTAGTTGTCACCTCACAAAGACGGTGACAGTGCACGCGCTTATATTCTCTCCCCGATCAAAGATCGACAGGGATCTCCATTTTAAAGGATAATTAGAGAACTAAATGTGCTAAATAATCTCGTCCATCTAAAATGTGGATGGATTGAGATAAGAAGTTCTTCCCTTGATCAATGAGACCATCCATGATCAAGGGAAGATCCAAGCTCGATCTAGCATGGAATCACACAAAATTTAACCCACACACCATCTAGACATGAGGGCAAATCCAATGGTCAAAATTGATGAGGTGAAAATTTCTTTCACAAAGCTCCACACCACATTGAGTTTAGTGATCAAAATTCCATACCTCATCGGGTGATTCGATTGATGAGGTAGCTTCCTCAGGAGATGAAGCCTGTTGAAATTCTTAGGCCTTGGGATTGAGTGGATCAATGGAACCAACCCTCCTGCTTGGGCTTCAACTTTGATTGAATTTGATCTTATGGGAACTCAATAGAAGCTTAGGCAAGCTCGACTTAGCTCCTAGCTGAAGTGTGCAAGAGCAATTGGGAAGAAATCAAGTGTGGAAGAAACTCACTCATGGATTGAGCTCCCCTATTTTTGCACTATGCAAAATTGATAATTAGGGAATTCAAATTCTCTTTAAGAAGATTGGGAGTGCTCTCTGATGATTGCTCTGAGTTCTTAGGCTTCAATCAACAGAGGGTGAATGAAAATTTTATTGAATTAGGGAGTATATCTCCCCTATGGAAGGATCGGATGAACCATTTGATATTTGATCCAATTGATCATTGGAGGGGTTATTTAGGCTATTGATCTTTGTGCACATGGTCGCTTGAGGTCTTGAGTGGATTGCCAACCTCCCATGTGCTTGAATTTGAGCTTAAGAGGGAGTTTGAAATCAATTTTAGTTGGGGTTTGGTCTAGGGACCAAATGGGCTGACCCAAACCCATTGGGTTGGGTGCACCACTCATCACTAAGTCCCCTTGAGCTTTTAGGAAAGCCTCAAGTGATTGTGAAGAGGGTATGACCAAATTACCCATGGGTTAAGCCAAAATTTGTTCTATGGCCTAGGGGTAGAATGGTCATTTTGCTATTTTTCCACTTTAATATGTTATGTGGAGAAACTAGGTTTGGCCAAGTTTCATTAGATTTGGAATCCATTTGATAGGGTTTGGCTCATGTTGACCCATTTAGGTCAAAATGGGTCAACTTGGGTCAAGTTGACCAATTGGTCAAATTGGGTCAAACCAAGTTGGGTCAAGTTCATATGACCATTTGAAATATTTGGTGCTTTGGTTTGATTCAATTTGGTATATATTTGGTTTTGGCTCATATGACTTTAGGTCAAATGGGTCAAGTTGACCTATTTGACCCATTTGACCTATTTGAGGTCAAGGGGTTTAGGTTAGTTAGTCATATGGAGTGGATTGGTATCTTTGTTTCCAATCAATTTGGTTAAGTTCAATTTTGGCTCAACATGACCCCTTTAGTCATGTTGGGTCTAAGGTCAATTGGCTAGGTGGTCTAGTTGGCCAATTGAGGCTTTGGTCAAGTTCCACAAGTGATTTGGGATGGACTTGATGCATTGGTTCCAATCAATTTGGCTTAAATCACGTTTTGACACATTTTGGCCCTTTAGGTCAAATGGGTCAACTTGGGTCAAGTGGGCCAATTAAGCTAGGTTAGGCTCAAATGTTTGCTTGGTCAAGTTCAAACATAGGTCATGAGTGAACTTAGATTAATGGTTTCAATTTGGCTATATTAGTCAATTCTACTAGGTTAATGTTGACTTGGTCAACCCTAGTTTTACTGGTTTGACCCAATTTGATTGATTGATCATCCCATGATGATTGTTGATCATGAGAGTATATGAGTTTGGTTCAATCCAATTTGGTTAGATCAAAGTTGGCTCATAAGGGTACTTTTAGGTCACTTTGGGTCAAGTGAGCCTAAGAGGGTCAAATGGCTTGGTCAAAGCTTGATTTGAAGTTGATTGCTCTTGTATATGGACTTATGATTGAAATATAAATCCATTTACAAGTGGTTTGAAGTCAAAAGGATTTTGATCCACTTGAAAATTTCATATTCAAAGGAAGAATATGAAGGGGTCTTGGGTTTGATTTTTTATTTAGGTTTTAATTGAGTGATTGAAGTTTTGATTTATATATGAGCTCATGATTGTAGGTTTCATTTGAACCATAAGAGAAAATTAAGAGTTTAGCTTGATTCGGAATTGATTTGGCTAAGTTCAAGATTTTGACTTGAAAGGCTTAGATTTGATTTTGAGTTGATTTGAGTTTGATTTTTTTGGAATTGGTTTTGATTGTTTGAATTTATATTTCATTTATATATGTGAATATAAATGAGAATATAAATGGATCATGAGAAAATTTCAAGGATTTGAAGTGGTTTAATCATGATTTGAGTTAAATCCATTAAAAAGGCATTTAAAGGATTTAAGGAAAATTTTAAATTGGAATTTAATTTTTTTGAATTTGGTTTTGAGAAATATATTTATATATGAAAATATAAATGAGATATAAATAAGTTTTGAGAAAATCCCATGAGTTTGAATATGTTTGATCAGATTTAGTTAAATCCAAAAGGGAATTAGGATTTAAGGAATTTAAAATTGGAATTTAATTTGGGTTTGATTGATTTATATTTATATTTCATTTATATATGAGAATATAAATGAGAATATAAATAATTTTGAGAAAATCAATTTGAATAGGTTTGATCAAGGTTTAGATTGATTTTGGCTAAGTCCTTTAATGGAAAATTAAATGGACTTAAGAAAATTTTCATGAATTGAATTGGAATTTTGAGTTTAGTTTGATGGGTTTTAATTTATATTTTATTTATATATTTGAATATAAATGTGAATATAAATGGATTATAAGAAAATCTCAAAGGTTTGAATCACAATTTTGGTTAAGTCATTAAGAAAGGGTTAAGGACTTAGAAAATTTGAACTTAAGAGCTTTTGATGGATTTTGGTCATAGGTTTCAATCATGGATTTCAATCATGGAGTTCAATCATGGAATTGAATTAAGTTTGGAGAAAATCAAATAGAATTGATTTGGAGTTTGACTTGAAAGAAGGAAAGTGAGGAATGGTTTAAGCTAAGGGTAAGAAGTTTTCCTAACACCCCTAAGGCATGACCTATTCCTATGGCTAACTCTTCTAAGGCTAGGTTGAGTGTCCACCTAATCACTAGATGTGTCTTAAGACTAAGGAACTCTTAAAGTCTAAGAGAAGTCTATGTCTAAGATGGAGGGGTTGAGAGCTCATTCAAAAAATGAGGTCAACAAAGGGCATCCAATAGGTGGTGTGACAGTGAACACACATATTGTGTTGACCAAAATGATCAACAACACTGAAAGATCACAAGAACTAATAGAAACAATCCATCCTTAACCCAAGGAAAGAAAAGAATCCTGAACTTAGTACAATGTGGCTCTACTTATGTCTAAGGCATAAGAGAGAGGGAAGAACCCACTAAAGGATAGAGTGTGAACCTTCGAGTAGGGAAGCAGGTTCAAGTCATCTACAAGGGGATGAAAGGTTTGATTTGATTTGAATCTCACTAAGGAAAGTTCTCCACTGGGGAGAGGGTTGACTTTGTTTCAATTTTATTATGTTTGAATTTTTAGATGAACCCTATTGGTTTGCAATGGGTTGTACTGAATAGGAGCCATGGAGGCTAAAACCTAACTCAGATTTACCAATCTAAAGAGGCAGTCTACTAAACACATAGTAGGACTAGATGACCAAAGGGATGCCTTTTGGTAAGTAGCAGCTGTACTAGGAAGAAAGCGTAGTAGACATACATCCTCCAAAGTAAAGACCTATTACTGGGGTAATCTATTGGCAAGACAATAGATTGAAACCTAACCTAGGGTTGACTATTGAGTGAATGTCACTGCGGGACTTAGATCAACTCAAAGATAGTCAAGACTAATTTCATTTCTAAATTTTATTTTAATTTATTCCATTGGTTTGTGATGGATCAAACTAAAGAAGCTTTTAGATCTATCTCAAATTTACTGAACCAAAGGGAGTAGCTTCTCGACGAATGGGAGAGCTATCCAACCAAAGGAGTGCCTTTCGGTTTGCAATGATCAATTAAAGGGAAGAAAGCTTAGGGACTCACATCTTCCACTAGAAAAGATCACTGGGTAATTGGGTAACAAATTGGACCACCTATAATTACCTGCTAATGATCATCATGTTAGAAAGAATGCATCATAGTCATATATCTTTCAAAGCAATGACCTAACTCCGCTTGTAGAAAATAGATTGAACTGAGGGTGACTATGGAGTGAGTGTCACCCAAAGATTTATCTCAACTCGTGTCAATTTTATAGGGAGTTGATTGCCATAATGATAGGATGCCTACTTGGGAGAAGGGGTCCTTTGGGAGCTTGAATTCCTAATCCATAAGTGAATTAAATTTTATTTGTTTTGTTTATTTTTGTTTATTTATGTTTTATCATGGACCCTGTTATTTTGTGAGGGATTAGACTGAGAAGGAGCCCATATCAGCCTATACCTATCTCAAATTTACTGAACCAAGGGAGAATCTGTGCATCTGCTTAAAAGATTTTCCAACCACAGGGGTGGCTACTAGGAAAGGAGAACTGTCCAATCCAAAAGTGACCAGGTAGTGTCTAAATGGGGTCACAAAGGACTTAATCCAAATAGAGTGCCCGTAGGGGATGGGGCAACTTAGGACTTAATCCAACACCCTGGAGAAAATGATATGGCTAGTCATAAATCCAATAGGTATTCAGTGTCTGACGCAAGGAGAAAGTTTGAGGACTCATATCTGCCAACAGTGGTGTACTCAGTGAGTCATCAAGATAACATCAACCAACCAGGTGTCCGCTGGCTTGTAACACTAGAAGAAAGCTCGGGGACTCACATCTTCCTATAGAGGAGCTGAGTGCTTGGATAGTTTGTCTTCGGCTCAATAAGTGTTATCCAACTTAAGGCGACTACTGAGCGAATGCTATTGGGGGACTTATATCGACTCAAAGTAGTCAAGAGGAAAGGAGCCCCTGGGGGACTTATCCTAAACCTTAATGATACTCGACCTAGTCAGAGCATGATGGCTAGTTCAGGAAGAAAGCACAGGGACTCACATATTCTTAAGCAAAGTCAACATGAGGTAGCTTACTGGATGGGTAGTGAAGACTACCATACTAACAAAGCGCTCTTTGGTTTGTAATGTTCAAGTTAGAAGAAATGCCTGGACTCACTCCAAATAAGTGACCATGACATACTGGTAGCATGTAGACCCAACCTAGAGTGGCTAATGAGTGAGTGCCACAGGGGTTGCTACATCAAAAATGAGACAAAAGATTTGTGTTATGCATGTGTTAAAAGGAATAGGATGCCTCTGGGAGACTCTTACACCTACCTTAAAACACACTAGGAATTTATGAAATGATGTCACAGATGGAAACAAGAATTCCCACTAAGAAAGGATGCTGCTTGGGTTCTCTCACACCTAACTTATTTATGCTAATCAAAATAGGATGCCTCTGCCCTCTTACACCTATTCTAAAGCATCGAGATTTGTTTAAAGAGGGATAGGATGCCACTAGGGGACTCTTACACCTACCCTAAACACATCACGGCAGAATTATAAGATAAGCAAACAACACTTCAAAAGAAGAGAAGATTTGATGAATGGAATCAGATTTTGTTCTTTTAATTAATGTTTATTTTCAAACAAGATTTATTTCATGGCTAATATTTCCTTAGATAGAGTCCATTAATTGGAAGCATCGAGTGTTCCCCTTTACAATCAATAAGCTGATAAGATCCTCCTTGGTCTCTATGACATAGGACCTTCCCAGTGGGTTTAAACTTTCCTCCCATCTTTGATGGGCAATAATGGTCTCTTTAGACTAACACAAGTTCTCCTTCTAAAAGTCCTAGCACCACTTGTTGTGAGCTTGAATCATTTTGGCCTTATACAACTCAAGGTGATTGCTGTAGACTCTCCTCCAAACCTCTAGCTCTTCTAACAACTTTGCATTTTTCTCAGAATGATCTTGATTACCCAATGCTATCCTTAGTGATGGGAGTTAAACTTTAAAGGAATGGCTTCTGACCCATATAAGGAAAATGGGCAGAATGAGTTGGAGTTTGGTATGTAATGAGCCCACAAGGCTTCAACCACTACCATTCCATATATTATCATAAAGAGTCTTCATATTTGGATGAGAGTTTTTGAATGCTTCTAAATCATTTGCTCTGTGGTGGTAAGTATCTTCTATACCTGCCTCTCGCAAACTATTGATCTTCATGCTTTTGAATGCACATCAATATATTTATTCAGGCACCAACATGGTTCCCTAGAATCAAGCACATGGTGAGTTATGACCTCAGTGGGATGGCTTCACTCTTGGAAAAATATGAAGGTAAAGATGAATCGATGCCCCTTGGAAGAAGGAGGATTGATTGGACCTATAATGTCAGTACCACAACACTCAAATGGCCATGAATCCAAAGTAGGGTGTAGAATGTTAGGTGGTTAGTAGAGGATCACACTGTACACCTGACACTAATGGCATCTCCTAGCTACATCCATGCAATATGTGATCATAGAAGGCCAATAGTATCCAAGTCTTTTGATCTTCCTTCATCTTCGACGAGATTGATGAGCTCCACATAGACAAGTACCTCATTATAATGTCGGGCTTTGTATTTTGTCAAACACAACCACATTTGGTGGACCGTCACAAGGTGTCATCATAAGAGTAGGAGAGAGCTCTTTATTTCACCTAATGGGCTTGTGATTTCTGGTAGTTGTTCAAGTATCTATGAATGGTTGCCAATCCAGCTCCTTGTCCATTTCCATTTTTACAATGGCAACCTCCCCTTCAAGAGAAAGTCTCTCGATGAGTTCAAAATCAATAAGGGATAAAACTTGTCTATTTTGGACCCTTATTGAAATGGACTCATCTTTCGGACATGCCAACTCTTTGGCAAGTTTCGCCAAGGCATTTGCTATGATGTTCTCTACTCAGGGAAACTTGTAGATGGTGACTTGAATTGGCCAAATTTTCATGGTATAATTCAAGTAATGACAAAGCTTGAGGACTGGGACCCGATAGTGATGACCAACTAAGAATCCCCAAATATATTGATGCTCTTGATGTTGATAGTGATGGCTAACTCCAAACCGGCAATAAAAGCCTCATACTTAGCTTCGTTGTTGGTACATGGGTTGGAAAGATAATATGAGAATCTCATCACATCATAGTTTGGAGTTAAAAGAACTATTCCTACCCTTTCCCCTGGGAGAATAGATCATGGTGCTTCACTTTAAGAAACAAAGACCATCAAAATACATCTCCCATCGATGGTTGCTAGCCTCCCCTAAGTTCATGATTTGTTCATTGGGGAGATCATCACTAAGCATAGAATCAATAGGAAGTGGGTGTGCTGCTAAGAAATTCGCTAGTGCCTGTCCTTTTACCACACAGAGGAGTACAAAAGTAATATCAAACTGCCAGAACATTGTGGACCAATGAGCCAAACATCCAGAAAGTGTTGTCCATGTCATGAGGTACTATAGTGGATTGGTTCTTAAGATCAAGTTCACCTATGAGAAAGCATGTAGTGTTGTAGCTTCTAAGATGCAAAGATCAAAGCTAGGTAATATTTCTCATGGGTGGATAGTTTACCTTAGCGGGAATTAGACGATGGCTGAGATAGTAGAGAGTGCTCTCTTTTCCTTCATCATTGGCTTGGGCCAATAGAGCACCAAGAGAGTCATCCAATGCAGTAGTGTAAAGGATCAAGGGGCTGATAAATTTTAGAACTGGCTTCACCAAGTACTCTTTGATGTCTTTGAATGCGCACTCACTTATCATCCCACTTGAACTTGGCATCCTTTTTAACAAGTGTTGAGGATGGTTTGCATCTCCTGATAGGTTTGAGATAAAGCATCTTAGATACACCAGCCATCCTTGAAAAGATTTGAGTTGAGTTAAACACTTAGGAGGTGGCATTTCTAAGATAGCTTTAATCTTTTCAAGGTCTATTTCTATTCACCGATATCAAATAACAAACCCAAGGAATTTCTCTAAAGCGACTCCGAATGCACACTTCTGGGGATTCATCTTGAGGTTATATTATCTTAACTGTTCAAAAATTACTCTTAAATCAAAGAGATGGTCTACCTTTTTTAAACTTTTACTAATTAGATCAATAAAATGATGGATGAGTTCATTGAAGAAGTCATGGCTGGTATGGCAACTATTTTAAGAAGGCATGACCCTATAAGAAGATTCAGGGGTTCAAAGTAGTGTTTCTTTCATGTGGAGACATCTTGATTTAAAATGATGATCTATCCATGAAAGAGAAAATTGCATGAGATAGGCAATGTCCACCATTAACTCTAGTATATGAGGAGAAAACTCATCCTTAAGACATGCCTTGTTTAATACCTAAAATTGACATAAACAATAATTCTTCTTCTTAACTAAGATGACACTAACCTAGGATATTTTTCTTCCTTGATGATCGATCAATTTCTTGACTGAAATAATTGTTCAATAATCGCATGCAGAGCTACTAAAATGGGTAATTAGATCTATTTCTAGCTTGGACTTGTCAAGAGATCATATTCTTCATAACTTCATGTGAAGCAATCTTTAAACTTGGTCAATAGCCTAACTAATTTATTGGTTTTCTCTTCATTCAGCAATAAACTAATATATTTCGAGCATGGATTTTCTTCTGTCCCGAGGTTGATTTCTTTAAGCTTATCGATTGTTGAATGAATCTCCTTTCAAATTCTGGCGGCCTCTTTGACTTGGAGATCATCTGGATCATTTAAGGTTTCTAAACACACATTCTCATAAGAGTTGGGGATAGAGAAGAACCTAATCCAAATGACAAGTAAATAATCTTCATCATTGGACCCACTATGTCAATCTTAGTCCGCTTGATTGTGCTTCCCAGATATTTCATTTTTCAAAGTATTCTAACCTATGATTAGACCAAGTGTGAGGAACTAAACCTTTTTGTATAAGATTTTGAACACAAGATGAGTAAAAGTCAAAAGGTAATTCTATTAATTCTTTAAAAGTATCTTTTTCATGTCCTACATCACTGACTTGAGGATGATGAACCCAAAAGAACCTTCGCTTTATGTCATTGAAGGGACTTCTAACTACTAAACCTTCAACTTTAGATGTAGTTAAGGTTCCCAATTGATGCCTAGTTTCACATAAGCCAAATTCAATACTTTGCTTTGAGGCCTGTCGCCTCTCTGGATCAAAAGTCACATTTAATGGAACCCAAAGGTGGTATACTCCATTAGACTCATCCTCTCAAAAGTAGATTCCAAGTCTATGTGAATAGTGGTACTCCTATAACAAGACCCTATTGGCTAAAGGCCAACTGTGGGGCTCTCCCACCTAGAAATGCCTCTGTTTCTCTCCGCCTCGGTGGGTTGAGCCATTCTACTGTCCATATGATGGAATGAACTGGGTGGAATGTGATCCATCTCTCTTCTTCAATTTCTTCTGTACTTGGACTTTCCTTTTCTTTTCATTTTCTTTTATCTTTTCTTTTTTCATTTTCTTTTCTTTGCATTTGCATTTGAATCCAAGTTCAAAGAAGGATGTTTTAGGAAGATAGTCGTGATCCTCATAGATCTCAACCTCTAACAAAAGATTTTCATCCCGCTGACATTCCATCTTTCCAACTTGATGCATGAAGGGAGGATAATAATCTTGTCATGTATCCAAGGCCTACCAAGTAGTGAACAAAGTATTCAAATCAATGATGTAACTTCAATCTTTCTATCATCGATCTAAAGGTAACACTATAACCCAAAGCTCCTGATCATTGAATCCTCTCATTCATCACCCTGAAAGAGATGTCAATTGGCAAGTGTCCCACTCATAATTCGACAATCCATGAGAACTCTGAGTCAACTTGTCCATATGTAATGTATGGGAGACCATTGTGCTCCAAGCCCCCATCCTCCATCTGAAAGTGATCCCTTGGGCTTCTTTGCATAGTGTGCTTCCTCACCTATAACGGAGCCAAGCTAAGATCTTAGATCAAGGAGGGCCTTGATTAGTGATTCTCTCTTTTGGATAAGACAAGGGCATCATATATGCTAGAGATGGAAACTTTCTTAAAGGAGAGTAGTCCACCTACCGGCCTCTATAAGCATATTTAAGGGTGGAGCATCTTGTGGAAAGACTTCTCGATCTTCAGTAACAATGACTTGTTTTCCTCTAGCTAGAGGTGCTACCCTAACATGTAGAACCTTGCCACTATGGACATTAACTTTGATAATCTCTTGAGGAAAAGTGGTGCCAAGTTCTAGACTTTAGGCTCACCCATAGCTTCCATGGGACTCTGAATTGATTCCAAGTCTATGTCAAGAGGTGAACCCAGTATTCAAGTTGGAAAGTTCAACCCAATCGAAAGAGGAAGATCAAAATTATTATAGTTAATAGACTTGAAAAGTTATTATTAGGAATAAGAAGACAACCCATCAAGAGACATGGATGTAATTCAAATTAGCTTTATTCTTTAATTTCTTGGAAGTATTTAAAACAAAGAAATTAAGTAAAGTGGAGGGGTTTGTTTATATGCTTACATGAGTTCTACTAGTAGAAGAAATAGAAGAGCTAGCTTAAATGGTGAGGTCCTGTGGAAGCCGCAACAAAGGTCGATTGGACATATGTGCAAGGGCATCCCTGACATATGTCAGAGTTCTCATCAGTGAGCCCGCTTCTAGAGTTGGCAACTTGCAAACCTTCCTTGGTGTGAGATTCACACTCAAGATGGAAAGCTTCTTGATCTTCTAAATTATTTTCTTAGAGGTTTTACAAAGAAATGTCCCAACCTTCTTTGGTTTTGGTAGGATCTTGTATCCCAAGGATTACCCTAATGGAACTGGAAGGTTGTTCCACAAGGTATTCCTTTGGGATAACTACAACACCGATATTGAAACTATGTTCAAGCCCCTTGAATGAAAAGCAATCCTCCAAAACATCCTAGCATACTGGTAAGGCAAAAGTTTGATCATTTTTGACTCTCTAAGCTCTGTGAAAAATCAAGTTTATTTAAGAGATTCTTAAAGATTTTCTTGATTACCTCCCACACAGTAGCAAAAGTCAGGAGGATGCCAAGAGGATTAGCTGATTACCTCCCTCAAGTTTGGATCCTCTTGGCATCCTCTCTATCTAATCCTGAGAAAGGATGAAACTGGTTTTCCATAACCAGAGGTGAAGTGATCATGGGAGACTCATCCATGGCTGATCTAGCTACTGCCTCTAGCTCTCTAGCTACCCAAGTATGGAACCGTTTGATCATATGATTCTTGTTCCTACGCTGGGTATGAGTAAGATGAGAGGAGTTCAAGCTAGACCCATACTCAAATGTCAAAGAGGCAAGCCCTGAAACTATTGGAGCCTTACCCGTGGAGGGTACATGGTGCACTGTCAACATGGGTAACTCTGGGGATGAACCAATGAACAGACGCCAACAGAATACAAGTCTGGTACATCGCTTTCCTCTTCGAGGAGATATTCAAATCAAAGGCAAATCTATCCTTATGACCGACCTATCACCTTCCCACACTATGGTGAGGGGAATGCGATCACAAGTGATCCTAGCTCCCTCAAATCCCTAAACGAAGTGAATCAAGTGGGTATGGTCTGAGGAAGTCACCGATCTAAGGCTAGATCTATACCGTGAGGGAAAGTAAAGACAAATTTCTAAGAACTTTCCATTTTCACAATTGTAGAACCGACATAAACCGCACTAATGACCTAAAAGAATGTGAGAAATGAACTTGATTGCCTCCATAAATTTTGAATTTTGAATTTTGAGAATTTGAACCCACATCTAACAACTTGGAAGTGTTAAGTGGGATTCAAATATATTTGAAGAGAATTGATTGAAAGAGGAATTTGAATATGAATCAAAATATTTAGAAATATGGATTTAGATAGGATGCTTCCATAGGTTCATTTTTTGAATTTCAATTTTATGATTTGAGGACCCTTTCAACAAATATGACAAAAGCAAATTTAGGTATGCTAAGAAAATCCTAAGTGTTTCATTTGTGTTTGGAATTTTTTGATTTTTGAAAAAGGGTAGGATCCTTATTAAATTTGGTATGCTAAGGGAATCCCAAGTGTTTTGCTTTATTTTTGAAGTGTTTTGAAAGTGGAGATTCAACTTTAGTGAATTTGGTATGCTAAAGATGAAGTCTCACTTGGTTTTATGAAATGGAAATTTCACTTAGCAAATTTGAGTATGCTAAATGAAATTTCAAATGGTGTGTTTAAAATTTTGATTTCATTTTTGGTTTTGAGAAATGGAAACATCTAGCAAATTTGGTATGCTAAGGGAAGAAGTTCCAAAAGGTGTTTGAAAATTTTATTTTTTGGATTTGGAAGCTTTACTTAACAAATTTGAGTATGTTAAATAAAGTTCCAAATATTGTTTGAAAATTTTGAGATATGATTGTTGATTTTGATTTTAGATTTGGAAACTTCACTTAGTAAATTTGATTATGCTAAATGAAATTCCAAATGTGTTTTGAAAATTTTGAATTTTGGGATTTGGAGACATCACTTAACAAATTTGGGTAGGTTAAATAAAGTTCCAAATATTGTTTGAAAGTTTTGAGATATGATTATTGATTTTGATTTTGAATTTGGAAACCCATTTATCAAATTTGATTATGCTAAATAAAATTCCAAATGTGTTTTGAAATTTTTTTTTATTTTTGGGATTTCGAGACTTCACTTAACAAATTTGGGTATGTTAAGGGAGGTTGTAAATGTGTTTGAAATATGATTGTTGATTTTGATTTTGGATTTGGAAACTTTACTTAGAAAATTTGATTATGCTAAATGAAATTCCAAATGTGTTTTTGAAATTTTTTTGAATTTTGGGATTTGGAGACTTCACCTAACAAATTTGGGTATGTTAAGGGATGTTGCAAATGTGTTTAGAAAATTTTGAAATATGATTGTTGATTTTGATTTTGAATTTGGAAACTTCACTCAGAAATTTGATTATGCTAAATGAAATTTCAAATGTATATTTAAAAATTATTTTGAAATATGAATGTTGATTTTGATTTTAGATTTGGAAACTTCACTTAGCAAATTTGATTATGCTAAATGAAATTCCAAATGTATGTTTGAAAATTTTTGAAACACGATTGTTGATTTTGATTTTGGATTTTGAAACTTTACTTAGAAAATTTGATTATGCTAAGTGAAATTCCAAAAGTGTTTTGAAAATTTTTTTGAAATATGATTGTTGATTTTGAATTTGGAAACTTCACTTAGCAAATTTGATTATGCTAAATAAAATTCCAAATGTATGTTTGAAATTTTTTTGAAATATGATTGTTGATTTTGATTTTGGATTTGGAAACTTTACTTATCAAATTTGATTATGCTAAGTGAAATTCCAAATGTGTGTTTATAAGATTTTTAAAATATGATTGTTGATTTTGACTTTGGATTTGGAAACTTCACTTAGCAAATTTGATTATGCTAAATGGAGTTCAAAATATGTTTAGAAAATTTTTTTGGATTTTGAATTTCGATACTTCACTTAACAAATTTGGGTATGTTAAATGAAGTTCCAAATGTTGTTTGAAAATTTTGAAATATGATTGTAGATTTTGATTTTGGATTTGGAAACTTCACTTAGCAAATTTAATTATGCTAAATGGATTTCCAAAGTGTTTAGAAAATTTTTTGGATTTTGAATTTGGAGACTTCACTTAACAAATTTGGATATGTTAAATGAAGTTCCAAATGTTGTTTGAAAATTTTAAAATTTGATTGTTGATTTTGATTTTGGATTTGTAAACTTCACTTAACAAATTTGATCATGCTAAATGGAGTTCCAAATGCACGTTTGAAAGAATTTTTTTTTTTTTGAAATATGATTATTGAAGTTTTAATTTTTGAAAAGGGGACCTCCATTCAACAAATTTAAGTATGTACAATGGAGATTCATTTTATTTTTGAAATATGATATTTTTATTTTGTGTGTGATTGCTGCTTTTTGAAAATTTTAATTTTGTTTACAAATGAACTTTCTATTCAATGAGTGTGAGTGTATTCAATAGGAAGATCCATGTGTGCTTTTTGAAAAGTTTAATTTTTCTTTACAAATAAACTTTTCATTCAATAAGTGTGAATATATTGAATAGAGAAATTCATATGTGCTTTCAAAAACTTTATGATTATGATTGTGATTTTTGGAAACATGATTGTTCATTTTATTTTTGAAAATTAAATCTTCATCAAAGTGAATTGAAAGAAGATGTTCATTTGTACTTTTGGAAATTTTTATTAGTTTTATTTTTGAAAATCCCTACATGTAACAATTATGGGAATTGTTAAATAAAGGTGACAAAATTTTGTGGAAAATATTTTATTAAGTGCATTTCTGAAAGGGTGCTTTTGAAAAGCAAAGTTCTTTATGGAAGATTTATTACTTTAGGATGAACCTTTCCTTATCATGAAAATGATAAGGAGGAAGTCCTAAAGATGTTTTCTTTTTATTTAGATCTTTTTCACTTTACCCATTGGAGAACCCAATGAGGGTTTTAAGAACAACTAGGAATGTGGTCTTAAAACCTAAAGATATTGGCTAACTCAACTCAAGAATGAAATGAACTAAGTGACAACGAAAAGAAGGATAGTCTTGGATTCATACTAAAGTATAAATCCACTATCGATACTCAAAGACAATGATCATTTACCAAAGATGGAGTGAGGAACCATCCCCAGCAGAGTAGCTAGAAAATCTGTGGTGAAAAATTTCTATAGAGGAATTGCCTTCAAATTTGTGGGGAGAAAGAAATGGCAAGACACTATAAAAATTTATCTTGGTAAGATGCCATGTAAATCCATAGATGTAATTATTTAGGTGATCGGGTACGTCATCACAGAATAGTATACTATCTCGAAAGACAGAAGTCACTACCCTTTAATGGAAATAATCACCTCAATAAGGACTCCTAAGGATGATGGGTCTGCATATGTACTAGAGATTCTTCCCCTACTTTACATGAAAAAGTAAATTAGGGCTTATTTTAAATTGGGTTCATCAAGTTCCCTACAGGGGCAAGCCCCCATATTTAATTACATCCTAAGGGACGAGATCCCTTAGGAAAACTCTCGATTAAGGTAAATGATCATTGTCTTTGAAGATTTCAATGGGAAAGGACTATAAATTGATTAGTTTATGTTTTTGAAGATCAAATGGAATTGATCAAAAGAGGGAGTTATTATCGAATCCAAAAGGAAAGATAAGTAGGAGATGCCCACGATATTAGAAAATCTAATGAGCATCTCAAACTATCCTATAGTTGGGCATTACTTTTAAGAAATTGATTTAGTTTGTTTGAGTTATATTTTTCATTAGACTTTTAAGACTTAAGATTCCTTAACACAAGATTAAAAAAAATGCCTAAGAGGTGAGGAATTAAGCATATGGTCCACAAGGGGAGAAGAAACCTAAACCTAAATCTAGGGAGCTTCGCTGAGCTAAGCACAACCTAAATCTAAGGCAAAAATGGGTAATTAGTTTGCCTCCACAAGAGAGGACAAACCACCTGACAGCTTGGACTTACAACCACCTAGGGTGGCCGCCAACTAACTCTTCCTATGATTTTAAATCCTTCTTTCTTCTTTCTTTCTTTTTTTGGTTCCTTCTTTTGAATGGTTGGATGGTCGATACTCCAAGGCTTCACATGGTGCATAAGATAAGATCTTATGACCAATATTCATCCTAATCCCCATAACAAATCATTCTAAAATCCTAATTATACAAATTTTTACATGAAAAGGAAAAGTGGAAATCTAACTAACACCTACAAAATAAAGGTTAGCTAAAACACACCACACAAATCCCAAGTATGTATATTGGACTTATCACCCCACACATGGGTGACTAAGTCCACCTTTCCTATGGATTATGCTTAGTATAAAGCACCTAAGCAAAAGCATTTTATTTTATTTATAATAGCTTTAAGCACAATCTGAAAAGAACACTTAGACTAAGCACATCCTACCATTCATTCTATGAGCATATACCCTAACATCCAGTCTAAAATATATATCATAAAATAAAATAAATATCAAATCATGCACCGACCTAAACTGAGGCTAGAAGTGGTGACTTAGGCTAATGTGTGTGCTTTGAAGGTTTGTGTGGTATGCTTGGCTATGGCTTTAGGTTTAAATTTTCTAAGTGTGAAGAACATGTTCAACTTATAGAAGGGCTTCATTTAAGTTGTTTAAGTGTTTTGGGTTGGTTTTATTTCATTTTTTTGATTTGGTTTAATTGAAACCTATAATTAATTACTAAGTTATGGAGAGAGGGGAAGAGAAGAGAACTTCTCTTTCCTTCCCTAACCTTAAGAAATTTTCTAAAGTAGGTTCATATTTTAGTTTTATATAGGTGAATGTTTTGATTAGAACTTATAATCCAATCCTAAGTTTAGATAAACTCTAAACAAACCTATTCAAAAAGAAAGGCACTTTAAAATTAAATAAAATGAATCAAAATTCACATAACACACATTACTTCACTTCTTTCCTAACATATATAACATGCATATGGATGGACCCTAAGCATATCTATACATGCAAATGAGACTAGTTAGCACACTTTATGATGCATGCTAAGTAATTCATTTAAGAAAATTTAGAAGTTGAATATGCATGATTTTTCTTAGGTAGAAAAGATTTTCCTTATCTAAATTTTCATATACATAAATGAAAGTAAGAAAAGCATAAGTGAGTACAACATCATTATTAACCAGAGGTATAAGATTTAAGACCTACTAAGGGTTACTTAAAGTCTAGCAACCTCGAGGTTGTCTAGACTAATGTACCACTTTCCTTAAGTACAAACATGTATATTAAAGAAATGAAATAGAAAAGGAAAATGCAAAAGTTGTTTAATGGACTCATTTTTGTTTATGAAATTCATGTATGTAAGTGTAGGTAACCCTTCTTAGATAGTAGCATAGGGATGAATAGGATATGAAATTATGTGAGCATTAGGTCCTTTTCAAATGAACCTTATATCTCACTAAAATTCCTATTCAAAACTATACCAACATAGGAAAGAAAGGAAACCTACACTAAGCATACCTTTATAATATTTTACATGCAAGCTTATAATTAAAGTGTAAGTAGCATACTTTTAGATTTGATATTTTATTTATATGTTTTGAAAATAATTTGGATTTAGTAGTGATAATAGCCACTCATATTTTACTTTAGCCAACACATGCACATTTGACATAAAGTAAACAACTTCATTTTAAAATTTAAGAAATGAAATTATGAATGTATGAAATCACATGGCATACAACTTAACATATTGGGAAAGGTCCAAAATAATGAAAGCATGTAAACAAACTCACTTTACTTAAATCCTAAAGACATTCTTATAGAATAAGAAAATTTTGAATAAATCAAAGTGAATTTCAAAATGATTTTTGTTTAGTTTGTAGTTTGAATTGATTTTGAAAAGGTGAGATGAGTTTGCTGCTCCTAACCCATTCCCACATGTGTTTGATATTTTTGTTTAATTTTTAGATAATTAGATCCATTTTTAAGCACTGATTAGGTTAAGGTAACTTAATTAACCCTTACCTACATCACATTAGAAGAATTAACTAAATAATTGTGAGCCAATGAGATGACATAAAACCCACAAAGAATTTAAATTTGTAATGCACCTAATAATCAAAAGGCCTAATGCAATTTGGCTCACAATTAAAAGTTAATTAAGCTAAGGGATTTAGCTTAAGTAATTCAAAATACCCTTTCACACATGTGGATTTTGATTTCCTTAATTGAACTTAGGCTATAAAACACCTAAGCATCTACCCAAGATAGATTAATTAAGTTTTGGAACTTTTTAGAATTTTTGGAAATTTATTAAGGGGATAATTAAATAATTAACCCTTAATTAAGAGGAGATTAAGGAGAGAAGAGGGGGTTTAGGGAATAGCATAGGGGAAATGCCCCAAAATTATTTCATAAACCTCTTACTTACTCGATCTGACCTCAGGGTAAACCACTAATCCAACTCTAATTATGCTTAATTACATGAGAAAGGTAATTTAGGAAGCCATATGCAATTGACCAAATTAATCCTTCAATAAATTCTAAGAAAATTAGGGGAAGCAAAGGTCATCCCCTAAAAGTTATCCAAAAAATTTTAGATTAATCAGAGGCCTAATCAAAGAGTAATTAACAAAATACACATTTTATAAAACCCAAATTCAGATATAAACATAATACAAAACTAAACAAAATTAATTTTAAAATGTTCTAGGTTTTATTATATATCCATAGGTTTTTATTTTATATTTTTCTGAAATTTCTATGATGAGTTATGCATTTTTGAAGATCCATAGATTATTGAGAAATTAATTATACATTTTTAATTAACCCCAACTAATCCCTAACTCATGGCGCGATGCATGGTGGTGACGATCAGCGCGCTTTACACGTGTCGCGCTGTGAGGGGACAACATAAGTTGTCACTAGACAAAGGCGGCGGTGGTGCACGCGCTTATATTCTCGACCATCCGATCAAAGATCAGATGGCTAAGGATTCCTCCACAATTTATAAAGGATAACTAGAGATCTAAACGTGCTAAATAATCTCAATCGTCCATCTAAAATGTGCGTATAGATGGCTGAGATGAGCCAAGTTCTTCCCCTTGATTAATAGAGACCATCCATGATCAAGGGGAAGATCCAAGCTTGATCTAGCATGGAATCACACAAAATTTAACCCACACCATCTAGAGACATAGAATGGCAAATCCAACAGTTAAAACTCGATGAGGTAAAAATTTCTTTCACAAAGCTCCACACCACATTGAGTTTAGTGATCAAAAAATTCCATACCTCATCAGAGGTGATCACCGGCACTCGAGATCGATGAGGTAGCTTCATCTAGTGGAGATGAAGTACTATTAAAATTCCTAAGCCTTAGGATTGAGTGGATTAATGGATGGACCAACCCCACCTTGCTTGGGCTTCAGATTTGATTGAATTTGATCCTTCCTTGCTGTGGGAACTCTAATACAAGCCTAGGAAAGCTCAACTTAGCTCTTAGATGAAGTGTGCTAGAGCCATTGGGAAGAAATCAAGTGTGGAAGAAATTCACTAATGGATTGAGCTCCCCTATTTTTGCACTATGCAAAATTGAGAATTAGGGAATTCAAATCCTCTCTAAGAAGCTTGGGAGTGCTCTCTGATGATTGCTCTGAGTTCCTAGGCTTCAATCGACAGAGGGTGAATGAAAATTTCATTGAATTAGGGGGAGTAAATCTCTCCCTATGGCAATTAGATGGCTGAACCATGAGTTCTCATTTTGATCCAATTGACCATATGGGAGGGGTTGTTTAGGCTGTTAGATCTTTGCACATGGTCTATTTGAGGTCTTGAGTGGATTCGCAACCTCCCATGTGCATCAAATTGGTCTTAGGAGGGAGTTTGAAAACTCAATTTTGAGCTAGGTGGTTGGTTTTAGTCTACGGGCCAAATGGGCTAACCCAAACTGATTGGGTTGGGTGCACCACTCATCACTAAGTCCCCTTGAGCTTTTAGGAAAGCCTCAAATGATTGTGAAGAGGGTATGACCAAAATACCCATGGGCTAGGCTAAAATTTATTCTATGGCCTAAGGATAGAATGATCATTTTGCTATTTTTTTTTTCACTATGGATATGTTGGGTATGTGGAGAAACTAGGTTTGGCAAAGTTTCATTAGATTTAGAATTTATTTGATAGGGTTTGGCTCATGTTGACCCATTTAGGTCAAAATGGGTCAAACCAAGGGTTAGGTCAAGTTTATATGACCATTTGAAATGTTTTGATGGCTTCAGTTTAATTCAATTTGATATATATTTGGTTTTGGCTCATATGACTTTACTTAGGTCAAATGGGTCAAGTTGACCAATATAACCCATTTGACCTATTTGAGGTAGGTCAAGAGTAGAATTAGGTTAGGTTAGTCATATAGAGTGGATTGGTATCTTTGTTTCCAATCAATTTGGGTTAGGTTCAATTTTGGCTCAACATGACCCCTTTAGGTCATGTTAGGTCTAAGGTCAATTGGGCTAACTTGGGTCTAGTTGGCCAATTGAGGCTTTGGTCAAGTTCCTCAAATGATTTGGGATGGACTTGATCCATTGGTTCCAACCAATTTGGCTTAGATCAAGTTTTGACACATTTTGACCCTTTACGTCAAAATCGGTCAACTTGGGTCAAGTGGTTCAATTGGGCTAGGTTAGGCTCAAATGTTGTCTTGGTCAAGTTCAAACATAAGTCATGAGTGAACTTAGATCAATGGTTTCAATCAATTTGGCCTATGGTGGAATTTGGCTATGTTATGTTTCATTTTAGGTTAAGTGTTGACTTAGTCAACCCTTAGGTTTTACTTGGTTTGACCCAATTTGATTGATTGATCATCCCATGATGATTGTTGATCATGAGAGAGAGGCAATATGAGTTTGGTTCAATCCAATTTGGTTAGGATCAAAAGTTGGCTCATAAAGGTACTTTAGGTCACTTTGTGTCAAGTGAGCCTAAGTGGGTCAAATGGCTTGGTCAAAGCTTGATTTGAAGTTGGTTGATCTTGTATATGGACTCATGATTGAAATATAAATCCATTTACAAGTGGTTTGAAGTCAAAAGGATTTTGATCAACTTGAAAATTTCATATTCAAAGGAAGAATATGAAGGGGACTTTGGTTTGATTTTTGATTTAGGTTTTGATTGCGTGATTGAAGTTTGGATTTATATATGAGCTCATGATTGTAGGTTTGATTGAACCATCAGAGAAAATCAAGAGTTTGGCTTGATTTAGGATTGATTTGGCTAAGTTTAAGATTTTGACTTGAAAGGCTTAGATTTGATTTTGAGTTGATTTGAGTTTGATTTTTTTGGAATTGGTTTTGATTGTTTGAATTTATATTTCATTTATAGATGTGAATATAAATGAGAATATAAATGGATCATGAGAAAATTTCAAGGATTTGAAGTGGTTTAATCATGATTTAGGTTAAATACATTAAAGGGAATTTAAAGGATTTAAGGAATTTTTTTAAATTGAAATTTAATTTTTGGATTGGATATGATTGATTTGTATTTATATTTCATTTATATATGAGAATATAAATGAGCATATAAATAAGTTTTGATAAAATCCCATGAGTTTGAATAGGTTTGATCAAGATTTAGGTTAAATCTATGAATATTAAATTGAAATTTAATTTTTGGGTTGGATTGGATTGATTTATATTTATATTTCAATTATATATGAGAATATAAATGTGAATATAAATGAATTTTGAGAAAATCCCATGAATTTGAATAGGTTTGATAAAGGTTTAGGATTTATTTTGGCTAAGTCCTTTAATGGAAAATTAAAGGGACTTAAGAAAATTTTCATGAATTGATTTGGAATTTTGAGTTTAGTTTGATGGGTTTGAATTTATATTCCATTTATAAATGTGAATATAAATGTGAATATAAATGTGAATATAAATGGATTATGAGAAAATCTCAAAGGTTTGAATAGGTTTGAATCACAATTTGGGTTAAGTCCTTAAGAAAGGGTTGACTTAGAAAATTTGAACTTAGGAACTTTTGATGGATTTCGGTCATGGGTTTCAATCATATCTTTCAATCATGGATTTCAATCATGGAGTTCAATCATGGAATTGAATTGAGTTTGGAAAAATCAAATAGAATTGATTTGGAGTTTGACTTGAAAGAAGGAAAGTGAGGAATTTAAGCTAAGGGTAGGAAGTTTTCCTAACACCCCTAAGGCATGACCTATTCTTATGGCTAACTCTTCTAAGTCTTCTAGGGCTAAGTTGGAGTGTCCACCTAACTATTAGATGTGTCTTAAGACTAAGGAACTCTTAAGGTCTAAAAGAAGTCCTATGTCTAAAATGGAGTGGTTGAGAGCTCATTCTAAAAGTGAGGTCAACAAGTATGTGCCTTTATTAACCAGGGAAGTGAGATAATCAATGACCTCTGTTGGGCTACTTAAAGCCTCGTATTCCAAAATGTCCAGACTATATACTTGTTAACATTCAAACATATGTAAACTCATACATGATTTACAAAGACAAACCATATAGAAGTATTCATAGCTAATATTACTTTAATTTTCATTATTAATTTATAATTTTTGAAAATAAATTTGAAATTTATTAGTGATAATAGCCACACATATAATAGAATTAACCCAATACATGCAACTTACACATAAGTAAATTTTATTGATTCTTTTATTTTTGAAAAGCATGAATGTATGATATTAAATGACATACAAAACATATGGTGATTGGAAAGGAATAATTGAATATTTCCATATAATTTATTCAACTACACTAATTCCTAGTGACAATCATATTAGATAAAATCATTCAAGGAAAACTAAAGCTTCTTCTTGAATTTGATTTTGAATTAATAAACTCAAAGATGAGAAATTCATTTGCTATTTTAACCCAATCCCATATTAATGATTTAATTTGTTTAAAGAGGTGTAATTAAGTGAGTTTTATGATTAATTAAGTTTGAATCATTAAGCAAATGATTTATTATCCCTTTCCTATGCTTTTTTTAATTTAAATAATCATTTAACCATAAGCCTCCAATGATATGCAAATGAGAAATTAAAATTGCAATGCACTTAGGGACCTAATAGAGTGAGGCTTATAATTAAATATTAATTAAATTGAAGAATCTAATTAAGTACTTATATGATTTTTTCCACACCCATGGGTTAATCATTATTTCCTTAAGGGTCATTATATTATTAAACACATAAAGAGAAACCCACAAATTCAAATTAGATTATCTAGTCTAATTATCATTTTAATTTTATTTAATTTTATTTAATTTTATAATTAATTATTTAATTACTCTTTAATTAAATTTTGGGTTAATTACCCTCCTTAATGAAATGGATTTGGAAAAATAATTAGAAAAGAGGTCATAATCATCTCCCCTCTTAATTTATTATTAATCATATTTATTCATTAAGTAAGTATTGAAATTTTACTATTTTGACATTTTAAATAATTATTACATTGCTTAAGAGAGTAATTAAGATTTCAATTTTAAATTATTCTAATTACCTAGCCAATAAATCCCAAGAAAATTGTGGGAGGTTGAGGACATCCCATTGAATCAACATCTTAAGTTTGACATCAATTGACCAGGTAATTAGAGCTTAATTAAGCTAATTAAGGTAATATTTAAACTTTAGTTAAGCCTTAATCAATATTCAAACCATAGGGGAATTATTTTTATTAAAATCTCTTATGTTTACCCTTCTTAGAATGGGTTTACTTGTATGTTTTTACTTTTCTATAATTAATTATAGTTTTATAAAGTTTTGAGCAATTAAATATGTTTTAAGCCTAACTAATCCCTAATCCTATCGGCGCCATGTAAGAGCTAACGTGGTGACACTTTCTATGTGGCATCACAGGATCGGCCACTTAAACGATCTGACATAGCGTCCTGAGTTAGTGGTGGCAAGCATGCTTTCATCCCCACCATCTAATCTTGGATCGGATGGTGGGAATTAATCCTGTGAATCTAATAAGATTAAATCTGATAGAATGAGCTGATTAATCATGACCATCCAATCCAATCACACAGAATGGACGGTGGATGATCCTTCATCCCCCGAGCGATGGAAGATAGACACCAACCTCCCTCCTCCACTTGATTCAAGCTCATTGGAGCTTGTGAGGCATCAGGATCAACTCCAAAAGCATTACAAGATATATCTAAGGAGATCCTATGGTGGAAATCACACAAAATAACAAAATTCTTCACAAAAAACCAACTCCTATTGAATTTTCTATGGTTTGCTAGAATTTACCTCGCTGGAGCTCAAGATTGGTGATCCAATGACTGAGGTGGATTCGTATTGAAGAGACAAAGACCTGTTGTGAAGCTCGTCAGTTGCCTCCCTATCGATGGCTCTGTGGAACAAGCACCGCCGAAAGTGTTGGCAAAGTTGGTCTTAGGATGGTCTCTGGTGCTCAAATTAATCGAGAATCGATTCATTTCACTTCCCCGGAGCTTGGGGAAGGTGTGGGTGAAGTTAATTTGGATTTGGTGGAGTTTAAGTGAGGTTGTACAGAGATGAGGCCCTATTTTTCTTGGCTTCGATCTCACCGGTGATGGGAATCTTAAGTGAACTCAGGAAGGCTCTAGGGAAGCTCATCTCGACTCACTAAAGCTCTCTGTGTTTGAAATGAGATGGGTAGGAGTATGCTCTCCTACCCAATCAATTCAATGGCTAGGATGAGTTCAGCTTTTGGTAGACATCTGGCCGGCCCAGGCGGTCGATGATGGCATGGAGGTGCTGAAGTCGTGCACCTTGGTTGGCTGAAGGTGAGAAGTGGGCTGGCAGAGGCTGAGGTGGAGTGTACCACCTCCTCCAAGTGTTCTAATGGGTTGGTTTGGGTTACCTCACCTCCACCTAGCTCATGGCTAACCCAATCAACTTTAGGTCAGGTGAGTTAGTGGTCCTCATGTCTCATTTGATCTTAGGGTGGCTGCCAATGGGAAGAGAGTTGATTTGACCATCCAAAGAGGGATTTTGTCCCATTTGAAGGAGTTAACCCAATGGGTGCTAATTCGGGTTTGAAATGGGTTGGGTTTGATTTGGGCTGACCCATGGTGACCCAAGGATGAGTCATGCCAACTTTGATTGGGTTTGGTTCAATTTGACCAATGGTTCAAATTGGGTCAAACCAAGAGTTGGGTCATGTTCAAATGATGATTTGGGATGTTTATGTTCATTTTGTTTAACTTGATTTGAAGTGAATTTGAATTTGACTCATATGGGTTCATATGGGTCAAATGGGCTAAGTTGACTAATTTAGTCAAATTGACCAAATTGGCTTGGGTTAGATGTTGTTTTAGGTTCAATTGATGATTTGAAGATGAGTGTAGGTGTTGATTTTAATTAATTTAGATTTACAAATGATTTAGCTTGATTTGACCCATTAAGTCAATTTGGGCTAAATGGGTCAATTGGGTTGACTAGTCCAATTAGGTTCAATTGGGGCTTGGATCATGTTCAATGATCAATTCATGATTGAATTGTATCATTTGTTTGAATCAATTTGGATTTGATTGAGATTTGGTTCAATTTGGCTCTTTAAGTCAAATTGGGTCAAAAGGGCCAAATGAGCTTGGTTAGGCTTAATTATTGGTCAAATCATATTCAATACTCAATTTTTGATTGATTGGGAGCAATGGTTTCAATCAATTGAGTTTGGAATGAAGTTTGGTTCAATTTGGTTCATGTAGGCTAATTGGGTCAAGTGACCAATTGGTCTTGGTTGGACCCAATTGATTGTAATTGAACAATCAAGGATGATCAACAACCATTGTATGAGGTATTGGCTGAGTTGGTTCAATCTAATTTGGGTTGGATTGAAGTTTGAATCAAATGGGTCCTTTAAGTCACTTTGAGTCAAGTGAACCAAATGGGTCAATTTGAGTTGGATTGGGTTGAATTAGGCTGAATTGAGTTTGATAATTGATTTAGGATTGATTGATGGATTTGATTGCAATTGATTTGGATTTAATTAGATTTTGACTCATATGGACCCTTTAGGTCAAATCGGCTAGCTTGGGTTAATTGAAATGTCTTGGTAAAAATGATTTGATTACAAATTTTGGGAGAGTTTGAAATGATGATTTGGATGGTTGGAGTTCTTTTTATAAAAATCAATTGGGTTTAGTTTAATTGAAGGAGTTTTGGGTTGAGTCCATAGGATTGGATCATGGGGATAACGTGGATTTGGGTTTCAATCATTTTAGCTTGGAGCTTGGATATGAAACAAATTTAATTGAGGTTTGATTGTATTGATTTGAGGTTTGCTTTGGATTGATTTGATAGGCATAGGTTTGGTTTAGGCATAGGATTGGTTGGACCCATTTACCCTAGGTTTGACCTAGGCTCAGGGTATGCATTCTTAAGTCTCTAGGCTTAAGTTTAATATTCATTTAATCACTAGAAGTGTTCTATGACTAGGAAAGTTCTAGTGTCTAGAAGATTCCTAAGTCTAAGATAGGGAGGAAGAGTCCTCACTCCAAAAGTGAGGTCAACACATATTTTCAAACCCATCTAGTCCTAAATATATTTTAAAATATTCCTCTTTAATTTATTGACCCAACTAATGATCATCTTGATCTAATTTTAGTCCTTTCTCCTCCATTACCTCTTAAATATCTTAGTTCTTTGTTACATACTATAGATATGATCTTCATATATTCCTCTAACAATAAAAGCAATCTCACCCCTCCATACAACTTTAATCACCCAATTAACATAATATTTAAATATTAGTCAAATATATCCAAATGTTACACCTTGATCTAGTTAGAGCTTTTCCTTATTTTTTAGACTCCAAACAACTAAAATTTTAGCCAACACTCTAGATCACATCAAAGTTATTATCTTAAATTTTCTATTTTATTTCATCCTTGGATTATCCACCATAAAAAAAATTCTGGAATTAGGTTCATAAGGAGATTGAGATCGTTGGTTAGTAATGACTTAAACACCATGGTCAACCCCATCCTCTAAACCACCACTACTAATATAATTATTTCAACCACCTAAGCATGCATTCCACATTTTTAGTATTAAAAAATACTTAATGAAACCATTAGACCACTCATCTTAAGATTACATCAATTTTGGTATTAAATACAACCCTAGATTGTGAAAATTTTAGCATAAAACATTTGAATGTTTTGGAGCTTCAATATTTAGTGCTTATACTTGGTGGATCTATGAACTAATATGGGGCTACCTTTGAATTTAGACTTAATTTAATTAATGAAATTAATTAAAATTATATATTATTATATATATATATGATAATCCTAAGTTATTATATATCAACTTTAACTAATCGCTTCCATCTATAAAGCCAAGCCTTTTCCTATGTAAGAACAAATACTAACCCTAATTTGAATGTAATTCATAGAAAATGAGTATTCTATATATAAATTGGTAGCTTATTTTGAGTGATACATACATAAGAGCTAAATTTATATTTCTTCATACTAACATATAATTTATTAAAAAAAACAAATTTTGCAAAATTTGTGTGCTCGCTTCTTCCTAAAAAAATTAGTAAAATAGATTAAAATTTTAAATGCATTCATATCGCATCTTCTTAATGGGATAATCATTATATCCTTGTGAAAAATTTTAAATAATTTTTTAATACCTTATGGGCCTTGTCTTTGACTATTATGACACACAAGTCAATTTAAATGGAGTTGAGGGTATAAATAGATGGTAAAGCTAATGGATACTAAACTCCTTGAAAGTTATTTGATAAATTGAGAATTTTTCAAGAAAGTTATAATCCAATTACACAAGATTGGCAGTTAATTACATTAGCTAAAGAACCAAATGACTATTTTGGTGACATAAATATAAAACTTGGCCACAAAAATTTCACCTACCTCGTCATAGATATAACCCTCTTATATTAATTTAAAGACTAGTGAGCTTTACTTAAACTCTTAAGAAGATCCATCCCCAAAGAGATGACCTTTAATATAAATTAGGGTAGAGCATATGAGAAGAACAGGTATGCTAAAAACTTTAAGGTCCTTCTAAGAGAACTAAAGTTGAGTCATCTTCTTATGATAGTGTACATGATCCTAATTTGGATTGGGTAGTGCAAATGGATGAGTTCCTGAAGTGTCATAAGATGCAATATTACCAAAGACTTATTTTGTTTAAGATAAAATTGGTCATGTAAAAATAAATTAGACTAACACCTTAATAAAAGAGTAATGATTAAGAATATTTAATCTCACTTAAGTAAAAATAAAAAATACTTAGAGAAAAGTATTGTCCAAGACACCATAATAAGAAAATAAGAAAAATTATTAACTATGAGAAATGGAATTCTTGAGGACTTAGAGTATGTCAACACTTTTAAGGGCTTAATTTTAAGTCCAATTGTGTAGATATTAGAAATTAGTTAGAGATAACTCAAAAATGCTAAAAGTTTCTTTCTTCAATGCCATCATAATGAAAAGTAGAATATGGCATTTTCCCAAAGATAATAATCAATCAACATTTGTTCCTAATCAAAGACATATTATTATACCTAACCTCACCTTTGGTGGTACAGATAACTAAAACTCTTATTAAGTAGAGTTCTAAGGCTACTAAAAAGATATTATGTTTCAAATGCCAAATGAAAGGCCACATGCAACACTCGTATAAGGCTTAACTTTTGTGCTCAGATGAGTCTGATCTATCTAAAGATGATGAGTATTAAAAGGCTTGGGATGAGGAATTTTATTTAAAAGGGAGAATTGACCTTAATGATGACTGTCATATTAGAGTTGTGAGATGCCTAGTAATTTTTTAGGAGTGAAGTAAAAGATTAAAGGAAGAGAAATAATTTATCTATGTATGTGTTATGTAATGACACAAGATGAAAGATTTTGTCATTAATGATGAGAGTTCCATAAATATTATATCCACCCATGCACTAGTATGAGCCAATCTTAAGATTGAACCTTACCTTGAGCCTTTACATATTGATTGTTTGAACTACAATTCCTTTAACTAATAAATGTCTAATTTCCCTGAAGATAGATAACTATATTGATAGTATCTATGATTCCAAAGAACATACATTTTATTAGGCCAAATTTGGCTATATGATTTGAGTGTTATACATTATATTAGAAAAAAACATCTATATGTTGAAGTTTTGAATAAGAACATTAAACATTAACTTATAAGAAAATCGATATGCCATATGATATAACACTACACAAGCCATCCTTTAATATATAGCCAGAACCTACGCTTAAGAAGAATGATATAATACAACTGATAGTGATTAGGTCTCGTACTTATAAGAAAAGTGGTTATGCATATGATTTTACATGATTATAAGATAAACTAAGCCAAATTTAGAACTTTTAAAATAGAATTTATTTACTTTTGTTCACTTCTTTACATCATAAATGGAGGTTATTCATTAGCCAACAAAACCATACCTAGTTTCTATAGTTTTCTTCTTTCTATTATATTTTAGTAATATTATTTCTAAGAGTTTGTCTAAGTAGTTGCTGAGAAATATAATTTATTAGACTTACCTTAAGTTTTTCTCCCAAATCTACCTCATTATAATAAAAAGGTAAGCTAATGAATTACTTGAAAAAGACTTCCTCAAAAAAGCCTTAGTACTTATGTAGTTTCGGGCCTTTTGAATCCATCCAAGAAAAGATTGCATTTGAAAGATTTGTTTAAATGATAAAATGAATAATAAGATAATACCTAAGTATATATATTTTTATTTATGTTGCATGATATGTTAGACCATATCTCTAAGAGCAATTACCTTTCTAAGCTTAACCTTAAGAATTAACACCGGCGAATGAAGATAAGTGTAGTAGAAGATTGTATTTAAAACTCTATATATGTTTATAAGTGGCTAATTATGACCATTGGCCTCTATACTACCATTAATAACTTTATGAGATAGATGAATCCTATAAATTGAGAAATTTATGGTGATCTATTGTGATATTCTTATTTTCAATCCTAATGAAAATGGAAAACTCCATGAACATTAGAATGTTATTTGAGACATTTAAAGGACAGAAGCTTTATATTATTCTAAAAAGGTAGTTCTTTTACTAGATAGAAGTGTCCTGAAATATGATCCTTCTTAGATTACAACAACCATTAACTAACATACTTTATTTAATAATTTAAAGGTTAGGTGTGTTTTATTATGGCCACTTATTATGTAAAATTCATCAACAACTTTAATATCATTATTACTCTTATCATTAATAGCTTGAAGAATGATAATTTTGTTTGGACCCTTAGTGTACAAAGACCTTAGAGAAAGTAAAAGTCTTTATACTATTTGCACCAGTGCTAAGACTCCTTAAAATTTCAAAGATATATTAAGTTCCATGTAATGCATCTAGGATTGATTGATATATGATAAGTGGCATCCTAAGCTAAGAAAAAACACTCATTAGACTTTTATAATCAAAAGCTTAATGATGCACACAAAAAAGAACTATATTTTTAATAGAAAATTTTAAATTATCATCCAATTATTAAAAAAAATTAGAGACTCTACCTTTTACAAATAAAAATAAAAAATTCACCCATAATATTAGTGTTATCTTCTTTAGAATTTTGATACCTAATTTTGACATACTTAAGGAAAATTCTTGAATGTCCTAATTTTCAGGACATTTATCTTAACAATGTTAATAACCCTTTACATCATAGAACTTTTTTAATGATTGATGTTATTTGTCTAAGGTGAGTAATTATCTATTCCAATATTATTACTTTCTAGGTTTCTCATAGCTAAGCTACATTTTAGTGGTGTAGCAAATTATTTTTACAAGGATAAGGTAATAAGTTTGATGGAATCAAAGTTTTATTAGGTCTCACATAAGAAGAATATTTAGAGATTAGTAGCTCAGTGTTACTATTGTAAGTAAGCCGAAGCTATTAAATAGAGAGCATATTATATTCTAAACTTGAGAGGATTTGTTAAACATTTTATTTTTTTTTATAACCATGAAATTAAGAAGGACATGCTAGTTTTATTTTTCTTTAAATTATGGATAAATTCTTTAAGATGATACACTTTTACATTAGTGCAAGACACATGATGCATCATATATAACAAGGCTTTTTTTTAAAATGATAGTGAGATTATAGGACCTGCCCTACTTTAGAAGACTAGATAAAGTTATAAGGATTGTTTCATGTTTTTGAAATATATTATAAACTTTGGCATATATAATTTTAACCAGTTTTTTTTATTTACACACTTTTGAGTTTACCTATAATAGTATTGTCTTTACCATGACTAGGAGATCATCATTTCAGATAGCCTATGAACAAAATTAATAGTGACATGTTAATATGTTTAGTCTTCTTAATTATGCCTTTAATTAATTCTACATTTACATTCAGAAAAGTTTTGAAACCTTTTAAATTAAAATGAGAGAATAAATAGCTAAGAATAATACAAACTATTTAAAAATATAAATCATAATTTTTCTCATTAATAATATGCAAAATGTAAATGTACATTGGTTTGTACTCTTTTGGAGATATATCCATACTTAAAATTTAAGAAAAATTAGTTATGGTGTATAGCCCATTCAAAATTATTAGGAAACTTGAATATATTGCATATTAATTTGATTTACTATTTAATATATTAATTAGTTTTTTTAATATTTGAATAATTATTTTATATAAAATTTTTAATCATTTTTTAAATAATGTAGCTAATATTTTTGTATAGGATTTGTTATACTAATTGTAAGTACCCTCACCGATCAACATCTTAAAGTTGGAATCCATCATTACATAAGAGTTATTTACAAATAAAGTTGATGATCATAAGTCCTTAATTAGATATAAGGAAAATATTCCAATTGTGAATATTGGGTCATAAAATAGGACGTATAAAAGCTGGCATCAATGCATGTTAAAGAATATATTGAATTAAAATATGGTAGAGACTTAATAAACCTAAGGGAGTTGATGTATAATATCAAGTAGATTATTCAACTCTAATACTAAATCAAGATTAAGAACTTAAGATAAAATCAAGGGCTATGAAGTTTTCAATTCAAGATTAAAATCAAAGGGTTTAAATCAAGCTAAGGGCTAAGAGAGCATCATTGACTATACACGATGGAAAAAGTATTGATAAATAAAAAAAAACTTTTAATTATAATTAAAGTTTAAATTATAAATTTTAAATATTCAACCTTCCCCTTTATTTAAGAGACATTTTAATTACATTTATTCTTTTTTAAACTAAATGTATGTCTAGTTTGGAAAGAGAGTTGTTAGCCACTTCATTTGGGAAAAAATTTTGATTGGCTCAACTCTATTTTCTTATTAATTTCCTAATTTTAATTTTATTTTTATTTTTTTTATTTTTTTATTTTTTAAATATTTTATTTTATATAATGTGGACTAATAGGTTAAATATTTTTGAAAATAGATGAAATAAAATTTTGATATTTAAAAAATAGAGAGTAAAATATATAAAGTTGAGAACGTTGTGCATGGTCCCTCACTTTATGTTCTTCTTGGTGAAAGATTTAGATACTTTTCTCTTATTTGATATTTTTCTCTCAATCTCTTATAACATATCCTCCCACTTTTCTAGCTTCAATCTATAGTATTTTCTTAAATACTACATCCCTAAAACATTTCAAGCTCTCTCTTGAATTTACTGACCAAACTAGTGATTCTTTTGACCTTGATTTGATTGTCCATCCTTTATTGACCCCTAAACATATTCATTCTCCACATCTATGACATATATGCTATTAAAAAGTCATTCTAACTCATCTATACACTTTTATGTCTCTTTATTAGCACAATATTCTAAAATTTATTAAATATATCTTAATTAGATCACCTTGACCAAATCTTGACATTTTTCTAATTTTTTTAATTTCTAAATAATTTAAAATTTAATTAAAAACTCTAGAACATATATACATATATTATTTTAATATTTTAAATTAATTTTATTTTTAAGTCCTTCATGATAAGAAACTTCATTCCAAGTTTTGAAGAAGTTGGCCATGACTTCAACCCCTTATTCCCACCCCTTTCCTCTTAACAACAACCTTAAAAAAATTATTATAGCTACCTAAAATTATCTCCCACATCTTTAGCCTCATAGTAAAACAAATGAAAACATTAAATTATACTTCTTAAGGGTACATCATATCCTGTGATGAGAAGTTAAATCACACGAAAAAACTACATGTTAGGAAAGTTGATATTATTATTCAATCACTAAAACACTAGTGACACTAATTTTTGCATACAAAGTTTATTATTAACTCATATTATCACTCCATAAAATTCATAAATACCTAATAAATTGGATTATAGGAAATTGAATGGATTGAATTCTATAAGGCTAATACTTTGTCCTTAAAATAATAAAAATGGCGTAGATAATATATTAACTGATACTTTATGAGAAGTGAATTTAATAATTTATTAGTTAAAATTTTATATTTTGTTATTTTAATAGGGTTAAAGTTGTTTATTTGATTTGTTTTGACTTCCACTTCATTTATCTAGATCAATTAAACAAGCTTTTGACTTTAAAAGGTTCTTTCTTAATTATTAATAAATTTTTGTATAAAATGTGGTAGTTGTATACTCTTATGATTTCTCTTAGGGAATGTATTTGTTTTTAATTACATGTTAGATAAATATTTATATATTTAAAAAAAGGATAAGATAATAGATTTAATTAAAATTAAATTCTACCACCCTCACTGAAGAGGGATATTCAAAAGCGGTGGTTAAGTGTTTAACTTGTAAATAAAATAAGTAAATAAAATAAAAGTTTATAAAATATGCTAATTTGGCAGTATTATATAGATCTTAAGAAGATTTAACATTAGATTCTGAGTTAAGAAAGCCCAAAACTATCAGTATATGTAATAACTTTTATGTGATATTTTATAGATTATTAAAAATGGTCCATTTCTTGGCCACTTCAAAACTAATGATACATATTATATGGGTCTCCCTTCCACCATTATCTTCTATAAGTATGTTATATTTGTCACTTATTTTTGAAAAAATTCTAAAAATTGTTAAGAATAAAATTAAAATTAACTTTTTCATTCTATTTATAAGCAAATAGACAAAATAAATTAATAGTGACAAGATTAAGCAATTATGAAAAGCATCTATTTACTTTTGAATTTCTTTATATTCATACCATTTTTATGATTATAATGAAAAAAATTTTAAGATAATCTATAATCAACCTAAATAATTTATTGATGTGGCAAACCTTTTTACTCAAATTTTTTTTTTATGTAACATTTTCATATTCAAAGGGCTTACAATATTTAAGGCTAAAAACCTAAGCAAAAGACTAATGAATAGATCCATTGATAAAAATTCAATTAAAAACCTAAATTAATAATTAATAATTTTAATTTAAATTAGTATTTTTTTTCTTTTTTTATATTAACCCTCAATTAATACTTTGTTGGCCATATAATGGTGACTTTATGGGAATGAAATCAACTAATTACATGTTAAATTTTTTTCATTAATGTTCCCCTCTCCCATTTTTTTTCTCCATGTTTTACTCTTTTAATTGAAATGATGGTAGTCATTTTTCATGGTAGTTTTGATATGTAATACAACAATTAATTTTTTGAATAATTAAAAAAGGAGAAACTTATTTTCTTATGGTTGAAATTTAGTGGCTTGATTTAACTCTTTGGATCTTTTTGGTGTAAAAAATAGTTATCTTGTTATGTTTATTGATTATAGTTATAAAATCTATTAAAAATATTTTGAATATCTTCCCTCTCAATCTAAATGAGCTGCACTCAAACTTACTCTTGTTCTCCGCCATCTCATATGATCTTACACCTTCTGAAATTCTACCTAAAACTCCTTATCATAATTAAATATCTTAATATAAATATATAAAAAATTATCATTTAATCACCATTAAATACAATCATAAAAGAGTTAAATTAAATCTACTCATAAAAGGACAAACCTAACTATTCTTTATTCTCACACCTCTATAACTCTTTAAAAATCCTTTTTTTATCATAATATTAATCACACCTCCACATTCTAAACTAAACATAAAATAGCACTTTCATCTATTAACCTAATGATTGAGTCGATGAGTGAAAAGGCCATGGATATTTATATAAGGATGTCGAGGTATGATTTGGAGTTAATGTTGAAAATATAAGGTCTTCAAAATGGTGTGGAGGTAAGAAAAATAAGATTAGCTCAATTTTGCTTTGTTTGGGGTAATTTGATTTAACATATTATAAATTCGGTTAAAAGGTGTTTAAATAATTTTAAATGGATATATAGGGTTATATTAGGTTAGCTGTAATGTGGAGCATATGGTAGAGTTCAAGAAAGTGCAAGGTCATATAAGAGGGTGAAAAATAAAACTTAGTGAGAGTGCCCTTAGTCTAGGAGCAAAATTTTAGGATTATTTTAATGACATTAGTTGATGATAGATGGTTTTAAATGATAGTTGTAATAAATGGGAAGATTCTTTGGAGATTTCATAAATATGTTACAAAAAGAATCAACAAGCAAAATAAGATAAGTAATATTTCTCACAAATGAAGGTCAAAGTTTGTCCCTAAGCTCAATCTGTAAGAGAATATATTTATCCAAAAATTTTTAATCATTAATAAGCTAAAAAGTTGAATTGCACATATCAACTCTATTTATAAATATTACATAACAATTAAACCCCCACCATTTCAAACAAAATATCAAAAAACAAAATCGAAATGAAACAAGGGTGGGGTAGCCAACTAATGAAAAAAGAATTCCAATATACAATTGATTAATTTCTCTTTCCTTAAAATCACAAATATATGGATATCAAAGAATTATCTTAAGTTAAACATATGTAAAATAATAATTTAAATTATAACTTGGTGTAAGGAGGGTTGTAGCCCACCATGAAGATTTGGTGGTCTTCTTTTCATGGTGGAATTTAGTGGTGATTAGTTTTATTTGATAATGGACAACATATAGGAATATATTATGAGTGATTTTATGACTTAAGGATATTTAGAGGTGAAAGATCCCAAGGTGGTTGAGACTTGTAAAGACAAAGCTTTAATTTAAGTTATTTTATATAGGCTAGTTTTGTGAAAAGATTAAAGGAAGTTAGATTTTGAGTTATAAAAATTATAAGTACTCTTTATAAATATTAGATAGTTAGGAATAAAGTTTTGAAATTTTTTTATAGAGGTTATGTAGTGTTTTTGGTGTGGAGAGTGGAAGGAAGGTCAACTAGCTAAATTTGAAGAGATTTTTGGTGGAATGGGTATTTTAAGGATAACTTAGAGTAGGAACATAAAAATTATAAGAGAGACTATGTGGTGTTTATTTTTGGAATGTATATGGGGGACACCATGTAAATCTGAGGGGGCACCTATTGAAGTGATCGGGTACAATATTGAGGTATAATGTACTATCTCAAAAGATATAAACATTACTCTTCAATAGTCCTAATCACCTAATAAATACTCTTAAGGCATGAAGGATCTTCGAATATACCAGAGATTTTTTCCCTACTTTACATGGATGAATAACGTAGGGTTTATATTAAATCGGGTTCTAAAGTTCCTTATGGGGGAAAGCCCCCATAGTTACTTACATCCTAAGGAAGGTGAGTCCCTTAGAAATACTCTTGATTAAAGTAGACAATTGTTGTCTCCAAAGATTTTAAGCGTAAGACTATCAATAAATTAGTTATGTTGGAAAATCAAATGAGAAGGACCAAGGAGAAGACTTATTTTGGAAGTCAAAGGAAATGAATAGGGAATGTTCATTATACTAGAAAGCCTAGCGAGCATTCCAATCTATCCTACAATTGGGCTTTATAATTTTGAAAGTGAGGAGAGTTATTTTATTATAGTTGAAATTTTATTAGATTACTAGGGCTTATAGTCCACCAACACAAGGTTAGGGAAATGCCTAAGAGGTGAGAATTTATGCTTATAGCCCGAAGAAAATAGCTACCTTGGATCCTAAATCTAGGGAGCTTTAGCATGAGCTAAAGCATGACCTAACTCTAAGCCAAGATGGTCATGAGGTTTACCTCCATAAGAGAGGATATACCACCCGACTGCTAAGCTTACAACAGCCTGGAGTGGCCACTAGCTAACTCCTCCAACACTTTAAATCCATGTAGTCTGGTCATATGGATTTGCAAGATAGTTGGAATGTTATTTAATTAAAAAAAGACCAAGGTCCTTAAACCCACTCCTTAAAAGACTAGAGCATGAGTGGTGTGAATAATGACTTAGTCTAATACAACTATTTTCAAATTTTATTTGTATTTAACACTTCATTTTCACAAAGGTCATAGGATTTTCATATGTCTAATTGCATGATGAAAATGGACTATGGGCTAAATCAACAGGAAAGAGGTGATTTCCACCATAAAGGAGACCCTCGAAGGTCAAGTCTTCCCTTATCATGCATGGGTGGAAACCCTCTCTTAGCAAGAGTGAAGCAATATAAATGCATGATATTAAACATACAACATTCAGCTGAGGGGTTTCTAAATCTTTTAATTATCTTGATTTAATGCCTAGGCTTTATGTGAGGTTATGAGTTATTTAAAATTTTAGTTATGGGTTGTAGTGAAGTAAAAAGATTTATTTTTCTCTAAGAGCCTAATTGGATCTAGGCCACACATTAAAATATCATTCATAAAGAAACTACAAAAAGGCATGCCATTTCTATTGCATAATTTAAACATCATAATAAATATTTTATAAATCTAACGCAAAAGAATAAAAGGGCGATGCGGTCGGGTACTGCCGTACAACTCGAAATGAGAAAGTGGGTAGCCAAGCTCTATCCTTATACAACCCAAAATATGAAAGAATAATTATAATTTATAAATGAATACATGCTATGGAGGTCTTCTAATCTTCATTTTTCATGTTTTCATGTCTTCTTTGATTTGGATGTGTTTACTCCAAAAGCATTGCAGGGCTTCCCAGAATAAAACATTCTAGCCACTGCTCATTCTAATTCCCATAACACTAATCCTAATTCCTAATATAAAATTACATTAAAAATAGGAAAAGTAAATCTAACTACACCTGCAAAATAAGTGTTAGCTAAACACATCATGCAACCCCAAGTAGTTATATATATAATTTGGACTTAGCACCCTGCACATGGGTAACCAAGCTCACATGTCCTAACTTAGATCATGCTTAGGGGTTTAAAGAACCTGCAAAAGTGAGCATTTATATTTATTTTTAAGCACCCTTAAGCATAATCCTTGCAGAAAATATGATTAGGCTAATCACGGCCTAACATCCAGTCTACAAAATATACACCCTAACATCCAGTCTAAAATAACACATCATAAAATAAAATATGCATCATATCATGCACTGCCATAACATAATGCCATAAGTAGTGACTTAGTTCTAATTTGTGTGTTTAAGCTTGTGTGGTATGTCCTAACTTATGGGCTTTTAAATGTGAGAAAATGTTTAATTATAAGAGGTTGATTTCGCTTTAAATTGTTTAATTGATTTGGGAATTTTACTTAGCTTTTTTTTATTTCATTTGGCTTACACTTAGCAACTAAGTGTTATAAATAGAAGAAGAGAGGATTGCACTCTTTCGTCCCTTCCTTAAGCCACTCCTAAAGCATGTTAATTTGATCAATTCTCTTTAATGACTGGCTTATCACATATTTTAAAATTAATCCTAAGTTTAGGTTCACCTTAAATGATTGCATTCAATAGGAAAGGCATATTAAGATTAATTTGAGTGAACTACCAACACATGGCATACATCATATTATTCATTTCCACCACATATAACATGCATATGATTGAATCCTAAGTATAACAATAGATGCAATATATTTCTTTTAGCACACTTTAAATGAAAGATGCATATGTGTATTTTGTAGAAAAATGGGATTTTCACTCATTAGCTAAATGCACATTCAAGTGTATAAAAGTTTTAAGCAAGTACTTCGCCATTATTAACCAGGGGAGTGAGGTAAAGCCCTTCTTAGGGCTACTTAAAGCCTTACATCCCCAGAATGTACAGACTAGATATATCCACTATTCTTGAATACACATGAATGTATAAATGACTACTTGAATGGAAAATCATGCAAAAGTTGTATCTCTTTCAATTGAATTATTTATACATGTGAGCTAAAATTGAAAAAGAGATTTTTCATTCATTAGATAAATGCACATACATGTGTATAAAAGTTTTAAGCAAGTACTTCACCATTGTTAACTAGGGGAGTGAGGTAAAGTCCTCCTTGGGGCTACCTAAAGTCTTGCATCCCTGGAATGTCCAGACTAGATATACCCACTATTCTTGAATACACATGAATGTACAACTGACTACAAGAATGAAAAATTATGCAAAAGTTATATCTCTTTCAATTGAATTATTTATATATGTGAGCTAAAATTGAAAAGGAGATTTTCCATTCATTAGCTAAATGCACATACAAGCGTGTAAAAGTTTTAAGCAAGTACTTCATCATTATTAATTTGATTTAATGAGAAGATAATTAGATTAATTTTATGGATTAATTAGTTAAAATATGAATTAACTCAATTAATTAACCCTTACCTATGTTACCCTAAGATAATAAACTAAATAATTATGAGCCAATGTAATATGTAAATGAATTGAAAAGTAAATTAGCAATGATCTTAAGAAATGAAAGGGGCTAATGCAATTAGCTCACAATTAATAGTTAATTAAGCTTAAGGACCATCATTAATTACTTTTATGATTTTCTCACATATATGGTCAAATCATAATTTTATTAAATCTCTTTAGGTTATTGAACACCTAAAGATCTGCCCATCCATTAATTAGGTTCAGATGTATTTTGAGCATTAATTGAATTAATTAAGTAATTAATTAATCCATTAATCCTTAATTAATTTCTCTTGAAAGAGTGAAGGAAATTTAAGAAAAAGATTAGGAGAGAAGCCCTAATCAACTTCTCTAAGTATCCTCACTATTAAACAGTGATAAATGAACCAATTAATTAAGAAAATTACTATTCATACACTTAATTAACCCTTAATTAATTTAGGAAAGTAATTAAGGCGTAATTAGCTCATTTCTCTAATTAATTAATTAATAAATCCCAAGAAAATTAGGAGGCGGAGGTCATCCCCTTAAATGATCTGAAAAATTTTGAGGTTGATTAATTAGTTAATTAGGGAGTAATTAAGCTAATTAAATTTTTAATTAAATCTTAATTAAGCCAAAATTACTATTCAAAACTAATTAGGGATAATTTTAATGGATTCCTCCCTAAAATACCTTTAAAATGAGTCTATGTTTATATTTTTTGGATTTTTCTACAATTAATTATGAATTATGGAGGTTTCAACCTAAAAAACTAATAAATTAACATTAATTAATCCTAATCCCCATGTGTTGATGCGACGCACTTTCCACATGGCACCGCGAGATTAGCTATTTAAGTAGTCACATCCGCAGCTGACTCGGATGACGGCAGGATGTGATATTGATCTCAGCCATCTAATCTTAGATCGGACAGCGCAGATCAAACTCGCAATTTATAATAGCTTGAATCAATGGATCTAGCATGATCTTATCAGATCCGTCCATTTAAATCATGTAAAATGGATGGCCCATGATCTCTCTTCCCACAGGTAACGAATGATGGAGCTCGTCAGCCATGGATCGCTCGATCTAAGCTCACCCGAGCTTGGATTTATTCCAGAACAACCTCACACCTTCAGGTGAGGGATCCATGAAGATCCAATGGCTAGAATCGGCTCACTTATAACTTTTCTTCAAAAATCTCCAATCCATTTTAAGCTAAAGCTCAGTTTCATGGAAAATACCTCACCAGAGCTAAGACCAGTAGTTCGCATGCTTGAGGAAGCTTCGTCTAGTAGAGATAAAGTCTTGTTGAGTAGCAATTGGATTCGTTCAAAGTGGATCACTTGATTGGCCAAGAATGGTGCTTTGGAGCTTCAGCTTTGATCGAGGTCCATCCTCTAATGGCTTTGGAGCTTGGGAAATGACTTGGGTGGCTTCAATGAAGTGCATGGAAGGTGTGTAAGAGTAATTGAGTTTTGGTTGAGAAATGAGGAAGTTGGAATCATATGTGAGCTCCCCTATTTCAACCTCACACGGGAAAAGGAAATCCAAAGTGGGGAAAGCTTGAAAATGCTCTTGGGAGTGCTGAGGAGTTTCAAAAGTTCTTTGGAGGCTCTCATGAACAGAATCATGCCAATTGCTGTCAAATTGAGGTGGTATACCCCTCAATTGGTTGAGATGGATGGACAAGATTTCTCCCTTGATTTTAGTCGGCCAGCCATTATCAGAGTGTCAAAGGGGTCGCAATTGAGTCCACATGGCTAGGTTTAAGTGGAGGAAGACATGGGAGGTGACTCAAAGTGGGATATAGGATGATGGCTTTTTCCCTTATCCCTTGGTTCTTGGCTTGCAAGGGAGGTGAGTTAAATCACCTCCCTTTGGTTCATGGCAGACCTAGCCCACTTAAGGTGGGCTAGGTGGCCAGGTCAGACCCTAAAGTGGGTGAGTGTGGGCTGCTAAGGATGAGAGGAGAGTGGACTTTGGTAATTTTGGCAAAATCCCACATGGGGAGGCATATCCAAGGAGGATTTACTTTGGGTTTGGCTCCAATTGGCTTTGGATTGGTCTTGAGCTGACCTAGGATGGGTTTGGGTCAGGTTTGGTCAGCACCCAGAGTCTCATGGGTTGGCTTCATGGGTTTTGGCTTTGATTTGGTCAAATGGGTCAATTTGGTTCACGTTGGGTTAAGTTGACCAATTGGTCAAATTAGGTCAAACCAAGGCTTGGGTTAGGTTCAAATTATGATTTGAAGTATTTTGGTTCAAGTGGTTTCAATCAATTTGGCCTAATTTTGATTTTGGCTCATTTGGATTCATGTAGGTCAAATGGGTCAAGTTGACCAATTTGACCAAATTGGCTAAATTGGCTTGGGTTAGGTGTTGGTTCAAGTTTAATTGGTTAATTTAAAATGATTGTTGGCATTGGTTTGAATCAATTTGGATTAAATTTTGGCTAATTTGACCCTTTAGGTCAATTTGGGCTAGGTTGGGTCCAATTGGTCAAATTGGAGCTTTGGTCAAGTTAAACAATGAATTTGGAATGAACTTAAGCAATTGGTTGTAATGAATTTGGGTTAGATCATGATTTAACCCATTTTGGCCTTTTAGGTCAATTTGGGTCAACTTGGGTCAAATGGCCAATTGGGTTTGGTTTGGCTCAATTGATGATCAAGTCATGTTCAATCATTGATCATGGGTTGGTGTGAATCAATGGTTTCAATCAATTTGGTGTATGGTGAGTTTTGGCTAGTTTGGATTTCATATGGGCTAAGGGTTGACTTGGTCAAATTACAAAGTTGACTTGGTTTGACCCAATCCATGGCAATTAATCACTATAGGGTGATTGTTGGTCATGATGTGAGGTTTGGATGGGCTTGGTTCAATCCAATTTTGGTTGGATTAGAACTTGGTTCATATGGGTTCTTTAGGCCACTTTGGGTCAAGTGGGCCTAAATGGGTCAATTGATATGGTTTTGATTTGATTAAAGTTTCGTTGGATTTATATATGAGTTTAGGATTTAAATATAAATCCAACTACAATCAATTTGGGCTATGATAGGTTTTGATTTATTTGGAATTTTCAAGTCAAAAGGGCTAAGTTGGGCTTGACTTGGATTGATTTTAATTTGGCTTGATGATTATAGGTTTCATTTATATTTGGATATATGATTGAAGGAATGATTGATTCAAGAGAAAATCCATTAATTTTCGCTTGATCTAGGTGGGTTTTGGCCAAGTTCAAGGAATTGGCTTAATGGGCTTAAATTAGGTTTTGACTTGATTTTTGGATTTGGTTTTGGCTATTTGAATTTATATTTCATTTATATTTGTGAATATAAATGAATATATAAATGATTTATGTAAAAATCACTTAAGTTTGGAGTGATTTGGAAGCAAATTTGACTATGCTCATGGAGGTAGGTCAAAAGGGCATAAGTAGAAAATTGATTTAGTTTGATTTTATTTTGATCATTGGAATATGGGTTTCATTTATATTTATGAATTTAAATGAATAAATAATTTATTTATAAGAAAATCAATTAAGTTTGGGTTAATTTGAATGGGATTTAGCTAAGCTCATGGAAATAAGTCCATATGGCTTAAGAAGGATCTTGGTTGGATTTGGATTTAGTTTGATTTAGTTTTGGTCATTTTAGTTTATATTTCATTTATATTTGTTAATATAAATGAAGATATAAATGACTCATGAGGAGTTCAATCAAGTTTGGATTGAATTGGGTGGAGATTTGGCTAAGTCCATGGAATTCAATCATAAGGCTTTAAGGAGGATTTTGATTTTGGATTTGATTATGGGTTTCAATCAAATGATTTGGGATTTGGATTTTGATTTGGCATATGATGGAGGGATTGAACTGATCTTTGAAAAAATCAATTGAATTTGGATTGGTTTGAATTTGGCTAAGGCTAAGTTCATGAGATAAAATCATAGGGCCTAGGAAGGATTTTGAATTTGGATTTGATTATGGTTTCAATCATCTGAATTAGAATTTGGATTTGAATTTAGTTTGATTTAGTTTTGGTAATTTGATTTTCTATTTCATTTATATTTTTGCATATAAATGAATATATAAATGACTCATGAGAAGATCAATCAAGTTTGGATTGAATTGGGTGGAGATTTGGCTAAGTCTATGGAATTCAATCATAAGGCTTTAAGGAGGATTTTGATTTTGAATTTGCTTATGGGTTTCAATAAAATGATTTGGTATTTGGATTTGGATTTGGTATATGATGTAGGGATTGAATTGATCTTTGAGAAAATCAATTAAATTTGGCTAAGGCTAAGTCCATGAGATAAAATCATAGGGCCTAGGAAGGATTTTGATTTTGGATTTGATTATGGGTTTCAATCATTTGATTTAGAATTTGGATTTGAATTTAGTTTGATTTAGTTTTGGTCATTTGAGTTTATATTTTATTTATATTTGTGAATATAAATGAAGACATAAATGACTCATGAGGAGATCAATCAAGTTTGGATTTAATTGGGTGGAGATTTGGCTAAGTCCATGGAATTCAATCATAAGGCTTTAAGGAGGATTTTGATTTTGGATTTGATTATGGGTTTCAATAAAATTATTTGGGATTTGTATTTGGATTTGGTATATGATGGAGGTATTGAATTCATCTTTGAGAAAATTAATTGAATTTGGATTGGTTTGAATTTAGCTAAGGCTAGGTCCATGAGATAAAATCATAGGGCCTAGGAAGGATTTTGATTTTGGATTTGATTATGGGTTTCAATTATTTGATTTGGAATTTGGATTTAAATTTAAGGTTTGGTTTGAAGAGGTGAACAAAGGTTGGGTTTAGCCCCCTGGATGGGCAAGTCTCCCTAAATCCCTAAGGCTGGCTAACCCTTATAAGTCTCTAGGCTTAAGTTAAGTGTTCATTTAATCATTAGAAGTGTCTTAATACTAAGGAGCTCTTAGTGTCTATAAGAGTCCTAGGTATATGCTGAGGAGGTTGAGAACTCACTCCAAAAGTAAGGTCAACAATCTCCAAAACTCTCAAAGAGATGCAAATATGATATGATATATATATATATATATATATACATATATATAAAGTTATGTAAATAATCAAAAATAATAATTATTAAATCTCTCACCAAATAAGAATCTCCAAGGTTATCAAAATAAGGATAAGGGATTAGCCATCAAGTGTTTCCTATGTAGAAATATAAAAATTCTCTAAATGATTTATAATTCGCCTAAAGATCACCATTCCATTTAAACCCTTTACACTTGTCGTATCAATTAATTATTTATTTGATATAGCTATACTCTTTTGATTTAGTCATTTCATAACTTAATTATACATTTTTGGCTAAACTTTTCTTTCTTTGGCCACGCTCTTTTACTCTAATCACTAATGCTTTTAACCTATTCATGCTCTTTTAAATAGATCATTTATGTTTTTATTTTAATAATACTCTTTTGAAAATATTTGACCACATTGAAATATCCAAGTTTACATTCACTTTAATACTTATTCTATTTAAGCATAATTTGTTTTCCTATGCACTTAGTTCTTTTTGTTTAGTCATAGTCTTTTGAACATACTATTCTAGATTCAAACAATTGGGTGTATCACAAACCTTTAATTATTTTTCTTTATTTGGAAATACCATTTTTGTACAAGTACATATTTATACCTATCATTTAATCTATTTATTTGCAAATTATATCTACTAAAATGCCTTATTATTAGTAAAACATAACCACTTAAACATTTTTGACACATATTTTAAGTATTCAAGCCTTCCTTGGATACTTAAAATCTTTTGATCTTTTAAATGTTTACATTATATGCAAACATTTAAATTTTATGTTTGGTAATTAATAGTTTATATTATGTACTCTTATATTAATATACATTAGGTGAGTCAATATTTGATTAGCCAAGAGTTTTTGCTTTTAAATTTAGAACTAGCTTATGGCTATGATAAGTTGACCGCCATTATCAAGTGATAGTTAATCTAATAACATAAATCATATGTGATTATTCAAAGATGCAAATAACTTAAAGTTTTGTCATCTTAGTTGATTTTTGAAATAGAATCTATTACTTAGATCATATATAAAATAACATTTTTAATACTTTTAATTATTATAAAATAAAATTTAATATTTTTAAATCTTCTTTCTTAAGAAAGTATATATATTTATATATCTATTTTTAAAATTTTTTTTTCAAACCTATGAAAATTCATTTCAAGATTAAATTTAAAGAAATTAATAATTTAAAGTTACAAACACTAGTTTATTTATATCAATGAGATAAACTAGTTTGATAGTTTTATCAAAATAAATAGGTTAGCCACTGACTACACCTTTTGACCTATATACACATTAGGTGTTGTGAATAAAATAATGATATATTCTTATTTAGTTGAGAATATGGTGTAATTAGAGATACTATTGTAATGATTATGCTTTTTGAGATTATCTGTCCAAGATATTATAGATTAGCATGCTATTTTATGTTCTTCCCTTTATATTGTGGTTGTTATTTTATGGCTCTTTTTGGTGATGAATGTTACTATTTTTAACAAGATAACTATATAGTCATAACCTATTTAATTTTTTGTATGGATTGTGTTAAAAAATAAAAATACTAAAAAGTTAGCTACTAGCTACATGGCATAATAAAGTGCATTCCACTTTTACTTTGCATACACTATTGAAATATTTAAATGGTCAAAGAAAAATTATGTATTACAAATGATACTTTTTATAATTGTTGTTTATTTATATACATTTTAGTTAGGAAACTTTGTGAGTGAGATAAGCTACAAGCATTGGTCTTAATTAATATATATTTAGATCTAAGTAAATTTTAATAAAAAAATCCTAGTGTACCTTAGATGTTCCAAGAGGTAAAGACTAAGAATAAAGGGGACATAATACTTTTACCTCATACTTACATGCTAAGTTTTAGCACATTTCTTTTTATGTATGAAAATTAGAATTGGGTTATATTTATACTGAGCTCAACTTCCTCTTTCTATTTTTACTAGGATTTTATTCTTAAACATAGCTATTATTAGGCGCATGAGCTTATGCTTGTATAAAAACATTTGTTGATCACAACTATAATTTTGTATTAGCTAATTTTGTTTAATAGCATCTATATATGTATGAGTGTACACATCTTAGATAAAAGGGTAAATCATAAAAAATATATATAATGTAAAGCACACCCATGACTAAAAGGAAGGTGGTGGTACAAATAGCTTAAGTTAGTCAAGAAAATTCAAGATCTAGCTTTCAGGATACAAATTATTTTATTTATTTTATTTATTTTAAGACTTATATTATTGTATTATTATGTGTTAAATATGTTAAAATGACTAGCACACATAATAATAAAAGAGTTGTGCATAAGTTAAATGAAAGTTAAAAATATTTTAATTAATCTTAATTTATTATATTATTTAATTTAAATCATACATTATGATCTACCATAACTTTAAAAAATCTCTAAGAATTGATTATATTGTATGATCATTGATGACAAATACATAATTAAGGTCAATTTCAAAAGGATGCATGATATTATTAAGATTAAATGATATAAAATTGATCTTAACATCATAACATATAATCAAGATCATTGTATGTTTTATCTTATTTAAGTAAAATTATTTATAGAATTAATATATATATTAATAGTGACTTTTTGAAATAAAAATAATTATATTGCTCAATAAACATATTTATTTCAATTAAATCTATAAAATCACTTATCATTAATTAAGATTACTTAAAATTTAAATTGATTATCTTGTATGATATATATTATATTATATAATTAATTTTTTAAATGAATCCAATTAATTAAAGCTTTATTCAAATGGCTAAGTATGATGTAAATTTAACTAATTATACTATACTATATGGATTGTATTGTATGATCAACCAATAAAATCTTTCTATAATATTAACATTATGTTCAAACTAGATTGCAATGCACTTAATAAAAAAAGCTACATATAACTAGAAAACCCTTTGGAGAATTTTTAGAAAGAAAAGAAATAATGAACTAAGGTTATCATCCTCCTTTCAACACTTTTTGATCATCATATTTGTAAAACTATAATTGAGGGATTTATTTTTTATTTATTTATTTTTTTTTTTGAGAGGGATTTGTGGAACTCAAAGGCCACAGTAAAAAGCTTATTTTGCTTAATAGTGATGCTAGGAGTAGTTGAACTCTCATTTTAAAGTAAAACTCATTATATAATTTCCCCATTACTTGTGGAATATAAAGGCTTCTCTACTTAGTGAGAGCAAAATAGAGAGTAGTTAAAAATCCTAACAGGAAAACACAATAAGTAAAATTAGGTCATTGGAGATTGAACCACTTAACATCGACTTACATATTCTTTACTTATGTTATTTTTACTTTTAATCTAATTATTTACTATAATCCTATATGTTGAGACATAAAAATATCATAAATTGTGATTGATTATGTTATGTAATTTGAGAAAAGTTTTTAAAAAGAAAAATACTAAGATTACTTTTTTTTTTTAATAAAAAAGCCAACTTTAAACTTTTTCATTATGTTAAAATGAGAAAATTTTATTTAATTTCAAAATTAGTTTTTAAAATCACACTAATTCATCCCCTTATTAAATGTGCCATAACATTCATTTGATCCTAGCTTCTATTATTCTTATATGATATAGATTTCATTTTTTAGTATTTATAATATGATTTATTCTTTTCTTATTATTATGTGGTTTATTTGTAAGACATGTACTAAGCTAGGCTCATAAAAAAAATATTTATAATTTTAGTTAAATTTTAACAAACTTTAAAATTACTTTTTAAAAAAAATTTTAATTATTTATAAATTTTTTTCATTAATTATGTCTTTTAAAAAGATACATAATAAACCCTTTGACATAAATCATGGCATGACCTATTCTTATTATACATTATTAAAAGCCTTCATTTAATAATATATGACTTTGCATGCTTTCATGTCCCATGGAGTATTTTTAATCTAATTTTTGCTGCTTTGCATCAAAATTTAATTAATAAATTTTTAAACATAATATTAGGTATTGGTAGCTGTCTTGATCTATATATGATTATAAGTCGAATTGGGCAGTTTTTACTCAAATTGTCAAACTATTCCTTTCTACTCCTCTAGGCTTTTCCTTATAATTCTAAAGATTCAAGTTTTATATCCTTCCGAGATTTATTGAGTAAATTCATCAATCTAGGAATTTATATCTTTTTCCTTAGTTCGAGATCACATGACTTTTATGGTGATGCAGTTCATGATTGCTGATAGTGTATCTCACAACCTAGCTAGATTAATAATCATTAATGTTAAATAATGTTAAGCTTGATGACCTAGTGAGATGAATTCAAGATTTCTTAATTGGGATATATATAAACCTTTTTGTATATTCCATATCTACACCCATCACTAGTTTGGCTCATTCATTCTTATTGTTTCTTAAAAAATTATCAGCCATCATTGCATAAATTTTTTATATGAAAAGATGGTTGTTTTTTTTATTATGGTGACACATCCTTTACTTTATGGTCTAACTCATTTTGAAGCATATATTACCCTATTATAATCATTTTTAATTATAATTTATTTATTTAATGTTTACATAATTAAACAAGAATACAACTATGACTTTTTTATTGAGAGTGTCTCTTAGAGGTGCCAAAAATGCAAATGACCTCAAAGGATATATTCTCTTGGAAAACTAACAAACCAATTCTCTTTTATTTAAATTTTTAAAATTTGAACTAAGTATTATGATATTTAATTAGTATTTTATATCAACAAAGATAAAATATATTTGATCTACCTCACTATATGACTTTTTTAATCTTTTCTTATGGGACCTCCCATATGGAGAAAGTACGATCATATCATCCAACTTTTATTTCAATAATTAGCATAGAATTTGATTAGAAAAATTATATTAAAATTAGTCCTTCAAAATTTCAAAGAATAATCTTAGAACTGTAATTAACTTCCTTTGAGGCTCCATTAGCATACATCTCCTAAATTTTTTTTCTTCATTAAACCTTCAGTCATCTTGTTCAAGGATTTCAACATTTAGTAACAAAGTTCACTATAATTTGAACTTTTAATAGATATGTGTGGCAAAGATTGATCATGAACATGTTGAGGTCAATAGGCCACTTCATGACCCTTCCTGAGAATTCATTTTTTCATATGATTTAGTAGAAAGGGATGTCATGATTAAATTAATCTTATGAGATTAAAAATAAGATTTAAAATGCTAAGACATTAAGAACAAGGTAATGCCAACTTATCAACCACTATATAGTTTAGTTTGGCTTTACACAATGGCTTATCAAAGTAATAAAATGGGTATTATTTTTTATTTGTTTTCTTATATAAGAATAAAACTATTTGTCAATGAATCCACTCTGAGGTATAAGAGGAGATCTTCGCCATATCTTAGCTAGTTGAGAAAAAAAGTTATTATTATGTATGAGTTTAATTTTCAGAAGGCTTGTATGGTGTTTATTTTTAGATGTATGGGCGACACCATGCAGATCGTAAGGGGTACTTATGAAAGTGATCAACTACGACATTGAGGTATGATATACCATCTCAAAAGATAGAGACATCATCCTTCAATGGACCTAATCACCTAATAAGGACTCCTAAGGCATGATGAGTCTTTGAATGTACTAGAGATTTTTTCCCTTCTTTGCATGGATGAATAAAGAAGGGTTTATATTAAACTGGCTTCTAAAATTTCCTATGGGGACAACCCCTCATAGTTAATTACATCCTAAGGAAGGTGAATTTCTTAGGAATACTCTCGATTAAAGTAGGTAATTATTGTCTCCAAAAATTTCAAGGATAGACTATCAATAAATTGGCTATGTTAAAAAAATCAATTGGGAAAGTTCAAGGAGAAGACTTATTTTTGGATGCCAAAGGGAATAAGTATGAAATGCCCTAATACTAGGAAATCTAGTGAGCATTCTAATCTATCATATGGTTGGGCTTTATATATTTGAAAGTGAGGAGAATTATTTTGTTAGAGTTGAAATTGTATTAAATTACTAGGGTTTATAATACATCAACACAAGATTGTGGAAAGCCTAAGAGGTGAGGATTTATACTTGTATCCTGAAGAGAACACCAACCTTGGATCTTAAATCTAGGGAGCTTTGGCATAAGTTAAAGCACAACCTAAATCTAAGTGAAATTGGTATAATATTTACCTCCATAAGAGAGGATAAACCACCCAATTACTAGGCTTACAATCACTTAGAGTGGTCGCCAACTAACTCCTCCTATGCTTTAAAACCATGTAAGTAAGTCATATGATTTTTTAAGATAGTGGGCTTGTTATTATTTATAAAGAGACTAAAATCCTTAAACCCACTTTCTAAGAGACTAGAGCATTAGTGGTATGAGTAATGACTTAATCTAATGCAAAATCTTTTCAAATTTTATTTGATTTTAATGCTTCATTTTGACAAAGGCTTTCAGATTTTTGTATGCCTAAATTTATGATGAAATTAGTTGTATACTAAATCGAAAGAGAAGAGGGTGAAGCTCTATCAGTATGGGTTGTTATCATAAGTCAAGCAGTCTCTATATGTGTAAGGATAGAGGCCCTCTTTTTGCAAAAGTGATTCAAGATGCATGCATGATGTGAAACATACAACATTCAGCTAAGGGCTTGCTAAATCTTTTAATTATCTTGATTTAATGCTTAGGCTCTATGTGAGGTTATGAGTTATTTAAAACTTTAGCTATGAGTTGTAGTTGGGTAAAAGATTTATTTTTTTCTAAGAGCCTAATTGGATTTAGGCCATACATTAAGACATCATTCATAAATAAACTAATAAAAGGTATGGCATTTCTATTATACAATTTAAATAGAACATCAATCAATTTTTATAAATCTAATGCAAAAGAATAAGAAGCCAGAGCAGTCAGGTACCACCATCCCCGAAAAGAGAAAATGGGTAGCCAAGCTCTACCATTATACAACCTAGAATATGAAAGAATAATTATAATTTACAAATAATAAATGCTATGGGGGTTCTTCAAACCTTCAAGTCTTCATGTCTCCTTGATTTCTTCATGTCTTTTCTCCTTTGATTTGGCAAGCTTCAAGGCATCACATGGCACCCCAGGGCTAATCCTTCTAGTCAATGCTCATCCTTATCCCCCCGTAACACTAATCCTAATTGAAAAGTAAATTAGCAATGGTCCTAGGAAATGAAAGGGCCTAATGCAATTGGATCACAATTAATAGTTAATTAAGCTTAAGAAACTTACTTAATTATTTTTATGATTTTCCCACACATATGGATAAATCATAATTTCATTAAATATCTTTAGGCTATTAAACACCTAAAGATCAACCCATGAACTAATTAATTATATTCAAATCGGATTATATTTTTTAATTTGATTAATCAAGTCATTAATTAATTAATCAATTTCTCTTTTTTACTTAATTTCCAAATTTGATTAATTATCCCTTGAATGAAATGGGCTTAAGGGGAAAAGGTTGGGAAAGAGGTCCCAACTTAATTCCATGAGTCTTCTCATTCAATTAAACAGAATTCAATGTAATTTGAACTTTAATTTAATTAATTAAGTCATTAATTAATTAATCTTTAATTATCTTTTCATAAAGAAAATGAGAGGGGTTTAAGGAAAAGAGATTGGGAAAGAGGTCCCAACCCAATTCCATAAGCTCCTCACTATTAAACAGTGATTAAGGGACTACATTAATTGATTAATTACTATTCACAAGCTTAATTAACACTTAATTAAGTTAAGAAGGTAACTAAGGCTTAATTAATTAATTTGCTCAATTAAACAATGAACAAATTTTGAGAAAAATAGGGGAGGTAGAAGTCATCCCCCTAAACACTCTTAGAAAGTTTGAAGTTAATTGGTTAATTAATTAGAGAATAATTAGGCTGATTAACTTTTTAATTAAACTTTAACTAAGCCTAAATTACTATTCAAAATTAATTAAGGATAATTATAATGGATTCCTCTCTTAAATATCTTTAAAAAGAGCCTTTATTCATATTTTTTAAATTTTTCTACAATTTTTGGTGAATTTATGAAGTTTCAGCCTTAAAAATTAATTAATTAACCTTAATTAAGCCTAATCCCATTAGCGCCGCATGGCGCGCTGACACGGTGCGCTTTCCATGTGGCACTGTTGGATTGGCTATTTAAGTTGTCACATCCCGCGGTTGGATCAGCTAGCGATGGGTTGCGCTATTGATCTTCGTCATCCGATCTTGGCAAATCAAACTCGCAGTTAATAACGGCTCAAATTAGATAAATCTAGCATAATCTACTCACGGTCATCTATTCTAATTGTGTGGAACTTGCAGTGCATGATCTATCAGCTCATGAACTACGAATGATGGGGCACATCTACCATGGATTGTTCGATCCAAGCTCACCCGAGCTCTGATTCACTCCAAATCAACTCCACACCTTCATGCGAGGGACCCATGAAGATCCAATAGGTAAGATCGGCTCACATGCAAATTTTCTTCATAAAAGACCAACACCACTTTACCTAAAGCTCTGTTCTCATGAAATTACCTCAACAAAGCTACAACCAGTAGCTCACATGCTTAAGGTAGCTTCGTCTAGTTGAGATGAAGCCCTATTGAGTAGCAATTGGATTGGTTCCATGCAGATTGCTCGGAAGGCCAAGAATGGTGCTTTGGATGCTCGACTCTAATCAAACTCCTTGCTCTGGTGGGTTTAGAACTTTAAGGAAGCTTTGGGTAGCCTCGATGAGGTATGGAGATGGTGTAGGAATGAGAAATTGGGTTCTGGTTGAGGATTGGAGAAGTTGGGATCAAAGAGAAGCTCCTCTATTTTGGCTTTGCTCTGGAAGAAGAAAGTCAAAGTTGGCAGGCTTTTGGAATCGCCCGAGAGCTTGCTAGGGAGTTTCATTTCTTTCTTGGGAGCTCAGATGATGCAAATGGTGTGTTTTCCCATGTGAATTGAGGGGGTATATCCCTCAATTGGCTGAGGTTGATTGACAGGATTGTCTCCCATTTTTTAGTTGGTCAGCCACCTTCGGAGTGCCAGAGTAATCCCCATCATGTCCAGGTGGCTTGGTTTGAGTGGAGGAGGACTTGTGAGGTGGCTCAAGGCTTGATGTGGGTTGATGTCTCTCTTTGGGACCATTAGTTTCTCAGCTTATGAGGGAGGTGAGAAAACTCACCTCCCTTTGGTCCAAGGTAACTCCTAGCTCACTTAGGGTGGGCTAGGTGGTAGGGATACCCCATTTGGGGTGAGTGAGGGCTGTCAAGTGATAGGAGAAGTTGACTTTGCCAATTTTAGAAAAATCTCACATGAGGAGGCATATCCAAGGGAGATTTTCCTTGGGTTTGTGCCAGGTTAGGTTGGGTTCCAATGTCCCATGGGTTAGTTTTAAAGGTTTTGGCTCAATTTGGGTCATATGAGTCATGTTGGGTTAGGTTGACTAATTGGTTAAATTGGATCAAACCAAGGCTTGTGTTAGGTTCAAATGATGGTTTGAAATATTTTGGTTCAAATGGTTTCAATCAATATGGCCTAGGTTTGATTTTGGCTCATTTGAAATCAAATGGGTCAAATGGGTAAAGTTGACCAATTTGACCAAATTGGTCAAATTGGCTTGGGTTAGATGTTGGTTCAAGTTCAATTGGTTAATTAAAAATGATTGTAGACTTTGGTTTGAATCAATTTAGATTTAATTTAGATTTTGGTCAATTTGGGCTAAGTTGGGTTAGGTTGACCAATTAGTCAAATTGGGTCCAGTTATGGCTTTGGTTAAGTTCAATAATCAATTTAGAATTAACTTGAGTCATTGGTTGTAATCAATTTGGGTTGGATCATGATTTGACCCATTTTGGCCATTTAGGTTGATTTGGGTCAACTTGGGTCAAATGGCCAATTGGGTTTGGTTTTGCTCAATTGATGGTCAAGTCATGTTCACTCATTGATCATGAGTTGGTGTGAATCAATGGTTTCAATTAATTTGGTGTAGAATGAGTTTTGGTTAGCTTGGATTTCATATGGGCTAAGGGTTGACTTGGTCAAATGACCAAGTTGACTTGGTTTGACCTAATTTAAGGCAATTAATCATCCTAGGGTGATCAATGATCATGGTATAAGGTTTGGATGGGCTTGGTTCAATCTAATTTGGGTTGGATTAGAACTTGGTTCATATGATCAAGACTGGATTTAATGGATATGATTAGTGGTACATATCCACTATGGATATGGGCCTGAATCCATAGGGGATCAAGACCAGGTTTAATTGGTTTTAATTGTGATGGCTTCACTAGGGAGAAGGATATAATTTGATTTATTTATTTGTTTTATTTGTATATGATTTAGGGCTCCATTGGGGAGGAGGTTATATTTTGATTTGTTTATTTGTTTAGTTTGTATATGATTTAGGGCTTCACTGAGGAGGATGATGTGGTTAAGCTCCACTGGGGAGAATCAAGTTGGATTTAATTTAATTTAACTTAATTTTGAGGTTGAGGGCATATATACTAGAGATATGAGCTCGAATTTTCTACGGATTGGAATTACAAACCTCCAGTTTGGGATATCCGCCACTACAATAGCACATGGGTTTGATTTCATAGATTCATTTGGGGATATATCCATTAGGGATAAGAGTTATATTTAATTTATGGACCATATCGGTGTGCGATGGATCTACTAAGAAGGGGATATATCAACTTTGGCCTATCTTAGGTTTACAAATCTAGAGGGATAGTCTACCGGTTACGAGGTAGAACTATCCAACCTAAAGATTGCCTTTAGGTGTGCAACAGTTGAACTAGGAAGAAAGTGTAGTAGACTTACATCTTCCAAAGTGGGGAGCAACCGTTAGGGTGATCTATTGGTAGCACAACAAATCAAACCCGACCTAGGGCGATTACTGAGTGAATGTCGTTATGGACTCATATCAACTTAAAAATAGTCAGAATTGTCGGTGTGTGATGGACCCATTAAAAAGGGGCTATATCAGTTGTGTCCTATCTTAGATTTACAAATCCAAATTGGTTGTCTATCGGCCACAGGGTAAAGCTAACCAACCTAAGGGTTGTCTTTCTGTGTGCAACAGTTGAGCTTGGAATAAAGCATAGCAGACTTATAAATTCCAAAGCGGGGAGTAATCGCTAGGGTGATCTGTTGGTAGCACAACAAACTAAACCTGACCTAGGGTGACTACTGAGTGAATGTCGCTTGGGACTTATATCAACTCAAGAGTAGTCAGGCGATTCCTATAAGAAGTTTTGCTAACACTGCTGAAAAGATAGGATACCTGCTTGAGAAAAGGTGCCGCTGGGGGTGTCCTCCTATTCCACAAGCTAATATATATGTTTTGTTTATATATTATCATGACCTCTGTTGGTGTGCAAGAGACCACACTAAGAAGGGGTTATATTATCCTTATCTTGTCTCAGACTTATTGGACTAAGGGAGAATCTGCATATCTGTAAGATGGATTCTCCAACCACAGGCATAGCAACTAGGAAAGGGGAACTGTCTAATCGAAGAGTAACCTGGGTAGTGTCTAAATGGGGTCGCAAAGGACATGATCTAAATAGAGTGCCCACAGGGGATGTGTCGCTAGGGGCGTTATACTAGACCATGTACTATGGTCGACTCAAGGAGAAGGCGTAGCAGACTTACATCTGGTGCGAGTGGTGTATCCACCAGGTGGGTCGCTATCAACATAGCGAGGACCAACTAACCTAAGATGCCTAGCAGTGTGCGATGATTAATCTGAGAAGAAGGCATGTAGACTTACATCTTCACTAATAGAAATGATCACCGAGATAGTCTATCATCGGTGGGACAGAGGCTATCTGACCTAAGGAAACTAGTAAGCGGGAGTCCCACGAGAGGACTAGACCCAGACTTGAAGTAGTCAAGAGGAAAGGAGCCACTAAGGACTATCCCTAAGCCTCAAATATACTTAATTCAGTTAGTGTATGATGGCTGGTTTAAAAAGAAAGCATAGTAGACTTACATCTTCTTAAATGAAGTCAACATAAGGTAGCTTATCGGCCGTGCAGTAAGGCTTTCCAAACTAACAAGGTGTTCATCGGTGTGCAATTGTCAAGTCAAGAAAAAAGCATAATAGACTTACATCCTCTTAAACAAGGAACCACTAGGGTGACACATTAGCAGGACAGCATGTAAGCTCAACCTAGAATAGCTACTAAGTGACTGCCGCTGGGGCATTATCCCAACTCGAAGTAGCCCAAGATAAAAGATATGTGTTTGTTTTATATGTAGTTGTGTGTAGTTTGTGATTATGTCATGTTATTAAAGGATTGGATGTCGCTCAGGTTCTTTATACCTACCCTAAACACATCATGGCTGATTCATAAATAAATATATTTTCAACATAGAAAGATGGAATTTAAGATGAAAATTTTCATTGATAATTATTTTGAAATAAAATTTATGGATAATATTTATTTAGGTAGAGCCCATTAATTGGAAGCATCAAGTGCTCTCCCTTATTATTTATGAGCTGATAAGATCCTCCCTGGTAGGCCTTCTCTATGGCAAAAGGGCCTTCCCAAGTGGGTTCAAAATTGCCTCCCATCTTGAAATGGACAACAATTGGTCTCCTTAGAACTAAAACAAGCTATCCTACTTGAAAACCTCTAAGATAGACCAACTTGTTATGAGCTTGAATTATTTTGGTTTTATACAACTCGAGGTTCTAGCATGCCCATAGGTATCTCTCCTCTAAACATTAGAGCTCTTCTAACCACAACTTAGCATTCTGCTCTATTGTGATCTTGCTACCCACAGCTATCCTTAGTGATAGGAGTTGAACTTCTAATAGTAAAACGGCTTTGGACCCATACACTAAGGAGAAAGGGGTAGATTGAGTTAGAGTTCTGTATGTGGTACGGTAGGTCCACAAGGCTTCAACTATCTGCTCATGCCACTGTCGCTTATTGTCATCGCGTCTCTTCTTTAATATCCAGATGAGAGTTTGGTTGAAGGCTTCTGCTAAGCATTTGCCATCAGGTAGTAGATGGTAGAATATCTCCAATATATACTGTGTCTCTGGGAAAAGTTGTTGAATTTAGTGCTCTTGAATGCAGTACCATTATCGGATATAATTCATCGAGGCACCCCGAACTTATATACGATATGGTTCTTATAAACTAGAACACATGCTGAGATGTGACCTTTTTAAGTGGGATTACCTCCGCCCACTTAGAAAAGTAATCGGTGGCAACTAGGATGAACCAATGACCCTTAGAAGAAGGATGATCAATCGGGCCCACTATGTCGATACCCAAACACTCGAATGGCCATGAGGCTAATGCAGGGTGTAGAATGTTGGACGGTTGGTGTAGGACCACACCGTGTACCTGACATTGATGGCACCGCCTAGCTACATCCATGTAGTATGTGATCATTGATGGCTAGTAGTATCCTAGTCTCTTGATCTTGGCTTTCATCTTCAGACCGGATTGATGTTCTCTGCATAAACCTGAGTACACTTCGATCACGATCTTACAGGCTTCATGTTTATCCAAATAGCGTAACCACATATGATCGAAGGACTGCCAGTATAAGGTGTCATCCATGAGAGCGTAAGAAAGTGCTCTCTACTTCACCTAATGTACAAAGGACTTCTCTTGAGGCAGTTTACCTATATTTAGATAATCCATGAACGGTTGCCTCCAATCTGACTCATCATCCTTCTTAGCAATGGTAACCTCCCTTCAAGAGAGAGTCTTTCGATGAGTTCAATATCAATAAGGGATAAGACTTGCCTATTTTGGACCCTTATCGATACGGACTCATCTTCCAGACATGCAAACTCCTTGGCAAACTTGGCTAAAGTATCTGTTATGACATTTTCTCCTTGAGAAATCTTATAAATGATAACCTCTAAAATTTTGGCCAATAACTCCATAGTGTACTTATGGTAGTGATGGAGCTTAGGATTTAGAAACTTATAGGACCCAATAATTTGGTTGATAACTAACTGAGAACCCCCGAAGATGTTGATATTCTATATGCTTAGAGTAATAGCTAACTCTAGATCGACAATTAGAGCCTCATATTCAACTTCATAATTGGTGCATTGATTGGACAAATGATATGAGAATCTCATCACATAACGGTCTGGAGTTAGGAGAAATATTCCTACCCTTGCCTTTCCTAGGATAGTAGATCATGGTTCTTCTCCCCTTTAAGAGGAAGCCGTACCATCAAAATACATCTCCCAATGGTGAATTCTAGTGTCCCCTAAGTTCATGAATTGTTCATCAGGGAGCTCATCACTAAGCGAGGAATCAACAGGAAGTGGGTGTACTGCTAAGAAATTTTCTAGTGCTTGTCCTTTCACTACACGGAGGGGTATGAAATTAATAACAAATTACAACAAAATCATGGACCAACATGTCAATCGTCTAGATAGTGTCGGCCGTGTCATGAGATATTACAGTGGATTAATCCTAGAGATCAAGTTCACCTTACAAGAGAGCATGTAATATCATATCTTTCGGGATGCAAAGATTAAAGCTAGGCAATACTTTTCAATGGGTGGATAATTCGCCTCAATAGGGATTAAACGATGGCTTAGATAGTAGAGTGCATTCTCTTTCCCTTCATTATTGGCTTGGGCCAACAGAGTGCCAAGGGAGCCATCTAATGTAGAGTGTATAACATTAGCGGCTTGCCCTGGATAAGGGCTACTAGAACTAGTGGCCTCATCAAGTAGTGCTTGATGTCTTCAAAGGCATGCTGGCACTTGTCATTTCACTTGAACTTGGCATCTTTTTTGACAAGTGGTGAGAATGGCTAGCATATTCCTAATAGGTTGGATATAAAGCATCTTAGATGCACCAACGTCCCTTAGAATGATCTGAGTTGAGTTATACTTTTAGGGGGTGGCATTTCTAATATCGCCCTGATCTCTGACATTAATTCCTCGGTCAAACAATAAACCCAAGGAATTTCTGCTACCAATGCACACTTCGGGATTCATTTAAGATTAAATTGTCTTAACCATTCAAAACTACTCAAGTCAAAGAGATGGTCTTCCTTTCTTTACTTGACTACGAGATCATCAACATAACCCTTAACTTGATGATGAATGAGTTCATCAAAGATTCAAGTCATGGACCGCTGGTATGTAGCACCAGCATTTTTAAGGCTGAAAGGTATGACCCTATAGCAAAAGATTTTGATCGAGGTTCAAAATGCAGTGTTTCTTTCATCTTCAGGGGCCATCTTTATTTGGTTATACCCAGATGAGCCATCCATGAAAGAGAAAACTGTATGAGACGAGGCAATGTCCACCATAAGTTCTGATATCAATAGTGAAAATTCTTTTTTTGGACATATCTTATTCAGATCCCTAAAATCGACACATATGCGAATTTGACAATTCTTCTTCTTTACTGGAACGATATTGGCCAACCAGGTAGAATATTTTTCTTCCTTGATAAAGCTAGCATCAATTAGTTTTTTGACTTTAGAAATGTTCTACTGCTTAATGTCTAGTCACATGCGTCTAGGAGCTTGCTTGATAGGGTTAGCACTAGGCTCTATTGCTAGTTTGTGGACTACTATGTCAAGAGATAAACTGGGCATCTCTTCATAACTCTATGCAAAGTAATCCTTAAATTCAATCAATAGCCTAATTAATTCATTCGTTTCAGTATCATTCAACTAAGAACTGATGTATGTCGGATGTGGATTGTCGCCCTAAGTTGATTTCTTAAGCTCATCGATGGTTAATCGATTCCCTTCAACTCTAGTGGAGCATCTTTGACTTCAAAATCATCTAGAGTATCTAAAGTTTCTAAACACACCTCCTCATATGAGTTAACATGATTTGAAAAGAACCTATCAGATTCTAAATGATTGATGACTAAGCAATCGCCATCATCGACCAACACTATCAAATCCCATAGTCTTGATTGAGAGCTTTGCATTTATTCTTCCATATTCTTTCAAAATAGTCTAACCTGTGCTTTGACCAAGTATGTGAGATTAACCCTTTTTTACTAAATTTAGAACACATGGCGAGTACCAATCAAAAGGTAATTCTATTAAATCTTTATATAAATCATCCTCAAGTTTTACATCAACTTCTTAACTTGAGGATAATGCTCATAAAAAGAACCTCTCAGTCTTCACATCTGTGGATGACTTATGGGCTTCCTTAACTATCAAACCCTCAACTTTTTATGAGGAAAGTAGGGTTAGAGCTAAGGTTCTCAACTAATGCCTGACTATTTCACATGTAGACTTGGATACATTTATGTTTTGCATTGGAGCTCGATCTTCATCACTATTTTGTTCAAGTGTCATGTCAAAAGGGATATACTATTGAGAAGAGTTAGTTAGTGTACTAACCACATAAGACTCATCCTCTAGACTCTCTATGTGGATACAGTGTACTCGGTATTGGACATACCTCCTATTGGATTGCCAATATGGAGGCTTTCCATCTCGAGAGCTGCCTTAGAACTATCCTCTTCCTCTACTTGGTCGAGGTCGAGTCATCACACCCATATGTTTAAATGGAGTAATAAACTATGGGTGGAATCTAATGTCAGGCTCTATATCTTCCCCTATGCCCATTTCTCGCTCCCTTTTATTTTCATTTTATTTTTCATTTTTCTTTTTTGTTTCTATTTCTTTTTCTTTTCTTTCTTTTTATCCCTTGTGGGGATCTTGTCTAACTTCCTGAGAATGGACTTGTTGATTTTGGGAGAGAAAATAGGCTGCATCTTCATATATCTTGACCTCTTGAACTGTGAATGGTTTGATATCTCTTTTGACACAGTACTCAATCCCACCTCTCATGAACTTCATGTACGAATGTAGAGAGGATGGAACTATGTTTTTTCATGTATCCATGGTCTCCCAAGTAAAGCATTGAAAGATGTATCTAAATCTATGATGTGAAACTTGGCTTCAGTCTTACAATTATCTATCTCTAATGGCAACACTATAAAGCCTAAGGCCCTCTCACCTTGTTCATTGAATCTTCTCAACATCATCCACTCTTTTGGAGTTTGGAGATGTCAATCTCAAGTAGTAAGGGTTCTACTCATAATGTTGACTAATGCACCTTGGTCAACCAACTAGATATCAGTATCCGCCAACAACATCCACTATAAATTAAAGAGGAAAGTTATGCTCAGTGGTACCTAGAATTAGGTCTTAATCACTAAAGGTAACTCATAGGATGTCCTTTGAGTGGTGTTCCTCCTCTTCAACAATGGCCAGCTGAGTTAAGTTTATCTCTAGATTAAGAAGAATCTTGATTAGAGATTCTCTCATGTCTTTGGATAAGATAAGGGTGTCATATATGCTTAACTTAGCTAGAAACTTTCTAAGATGTACTAGGATGTTGTAATCAACTCTGACTTTATCCTCCACAAGCATATCCATAGGTGGATCATTCTATGGAGGGGTTATCTACTCACTAGAACCAATGACTTTCTTACCCTTATCCTGAGGTGCTACCCTATGAGGTTGAACTTTGCCATTACACAGGTTAACTTTAGTGACTTCTTGGAATGATAAACTTGTGGAAAGTTCTACCTTCTCATCGGGCATACCTACAACTTCTCCCACAGATCCTCGTGAGTCAACGACTCCAAGTCAATCTCAAGAGGTAAAACCCGATTGTAAAAGGAAAGTCCATGATTTTCAAGAAGAAAGGATCAATACTAGAACTATTATTATTTTCTAAACTTAGAGAGTTTTCAACATGAATAAAATCAAGAGTATCAAAAGTGGATAAGATGTAAGTAAAATTTGCTTTCATCATTGATTTCTTTTTGGGTGAAGGTACATGATAGAAATATAATAAAGTAAGTGAATTAAGGATTTAATGCCCTTCTGATACAATGCCCCGCCGATAAGAAGAGCTAGAGAAAAAAAATAGCAATGGTGGATGGAGTGCTACTCAATGATGGTTGTGCTACCGGACTATCCCGCAAGTGTGGGTGAGTCGCTTGTCATCGGGTTGTCACCTTCTTCAAGTTGTCTTTATAACTAGCAAACTTTCCTTGGTTTTGGAGGCTTGAGCTACTTTAGGTACCTGTAAGTAAAGCTTCTTGATCATAGTAATAATTATTTTGAAGGTTCGGGATAAGGAGATATCCCAATCATCTTTGGTTTTAAGAGGATCGTATGTATCCCAAAGGATTACCCTAATTGAACTAGATGGTTGTTCCAAGAGGTATTCCTTAAGGATAACTATGGCTCCCGACCTATAGTTACGCTCAAGCTAGTCCTTAAAAGTAATACAATCCTCTAAGACATGGCCTAACATGCAGTGGTAGGGGCAATAGCTAGGATTATCGCTCTTTACTACTTCCTCTAGCTTCTTAAGGTCTATTAACTGAAAGTCAGGTTTCTTTAAGAGATTTTTAAAAATTTTCCTAACTACCGCCCTCTTGAATGAATATGACTTATTCAACCTATCGACAAGAGTAGGTGGATATGAGTACTACTGCTGGGTAGGCTGCTGAGGTGGCAGGAATGGCCATTATGGTGGTTGTGGTGGCCAGTATAACGGCCGAGGTGGTGATAGAGGAGGTGGCAAAGGAGGATGCTAGGCTTGGAGCATCTCATACTAGACTCTAGCTGGCTGCTTCCCTCTATCCACTAACACAACTATCCTTGGCTTCTTCTCAAACATCTTCTACGACTTGGGTGAAGATGATTGCTCAGAAAAGGGTAGTTTGGCTTCATCTTGCCGGCTAGCCACCTTATTGATTAGTTTCTCAAATGGTTTGATGGTAAAGCCCTTAAACATGAAGGCGACTAAGCCATGAATATTTTTGAGAAGAATCTCAATGACATGTTGTTCAGATAGCAGCGGCTTGCATTTCATGCTCAGGTTGCACCACCTGAGAATATAATCAACAAGAGACCCATTGAGATTTTACTTCGCTACAATAAGGTTGCCTACAGTCACTCTTTGTTGACCTCCAAAAAACCTCTTAATGAAGAGGTGTTCCAGCTCAGCAAAAGTCTTCACCAAACCAGCAAGGCCGATACCAATCAAATGCAACCCTAAGTCACCGACAAAGAGTCAAGAGTGCATCGCCACCGACATTGCAATACCGCATAAAGTATGTAATAACTCATGTTCCCACCGCCATCAAAGATTGAAGGAAGGTATAAAAACCTTGGGTATTGAACTACATCAAATTCCTCTGGGTATGGACTACCCTTTGGAATGGATGAGCTCCCCCTAGCTTGCACCATCGCTTCCCTTACCTACTATTCCACCATATGCTTGATGTCCTTCTCATGCATGGAGGTGCTAACTATGACCTTCCTATGCAAGCTACTAGTATCATCATCTACGGGAGTGCACCTAAGATGGTCTAGAGTATGTACTAACTCTGGTCACTCAGCTACTATAGGAGAAGGCTCTGAGATTAGACTGAGTTCTATAATGCTAGGACCACTCCAATCAACTCCTCTACTTTCTTCACCATCTTGTCTATATGATCATCCTTCTACCTGAGCTAATGGAGGAGGTGCTGAGTTGAGTGAGACAAGTGTCACCATCTTCGAGTGCAGCACCTTTCTGGCTATGATGATCTAGATGTAAGGACCCTCAAGTGTCAGCCATGTGTACCCCAGCTGTGTCATCCAACATGTAATCTTCATCAGGATTAAAGTGGAATCTATCCTCCTCTTGATCTGAGTGGTCACTCCCAAGAAGTTATTCCTTCTCCACAAAGTAGTTTTCTAAGATATCATCTAATGATATCTACGGCTGGTGACACATAAACACTCACCGATGGGATCGTAAGACTATGCTCATCTAACTCTATGCACCTAATATTGCCTACTGATAGGACTCTCTCACTGGAAGGATCAACTATCATGGGGACTATTCATGTCCCTTCCCCTCCTCCCTGGTGTGAGGTGGTGCACCATGACACTCCCACTCCTTCCCGACCACGAGGTATCGAGAAAGTGATAGCTCGATCTCACCTTAACAGTGGAAGATGGAGTGGGATCCATAGTAGAATCACCATGGGATGGTCTCCATGATGGGGATTTCTGAAGCTTGGCAAGGGTGGTAGATGTTGTAAGCTAGACGGGTGATGTTGGAAGGAGAGTGGAGCGGTGTGATGGCAAAGATGCCGACTGCCTCTCAGCTAGAGATCTCCTCTTGCGTTGGACAATACCCATAAGAATAATGATTGACGAGTGATAGAGATCGAGTGGAAGAGACCAATGATTGCCTAAAATGCCTCCATCTCTCCTCTTACCGCTTAACACTAGCCTCGACTCTCCCCGGATCCATCACCTACACTCGGAATCACATACCAATCAAACAATGCTCGTGACTCGAGCATCTCCAACCTGCAAGAACTATCCTAAGGCTAGCATAGGGCTTCCTCCACTCCCTAGATAGTATCTCAAAGTGTTCTAGTGGTAGAGGTGATGCAGCAATCCTCCTGTAGTCCTCCTCTCCATCTGATACTAAGAGGGGATGAAACCTGCTGCCACTCAAGAGTGGAGAGGTTTCACGAGGAGAACCCTCCTCAGTGACATGGGAGGCAACATCATTCTCCCTGACTGCTCGCTCATGGTATCATTTGATCTTCCTATTTTTATCACATTGAGTGTGCAAAGTGAGCGAGAGAAAACCTACCTCAAAGTTAGGGGAGATTATCCTTCTCCTTTGAGGTGACCAAAGAGGAGGTAGTAGCCCTCGCTGAAACTATGATAGGGGCAACTGACTGAACCTATGCTAAAACTACTGGAATTTACACTGATATTGATCGAGTGTAGGAACCATGCCAGCCTTCCTCTTTAGTGAAGGGAACTCAGGGTCAGATGGAATGTCGATGTGAAGAAGTGGCATCTGTCCCACCACCTCCTCCCTACTAATAGTCGTGAGGACTAGCCCCTCACAAGTAACTCGTACGGCCTCGTAGCCAAGGCCAAACTACATCATATGGGTGGTAGTTGAGGTGTGTATGGCATGATCCAAAGCCAGATCCACACCCGATGGGAAGGAGAAGATGAACTTGTTGGAAGACATCCTAACTGTATTGACTAAAGGCTGAAAGACTAACTATGCTGAAATCACTGCATTTATTGAAACATATTTGAGTTAGACCCTTGCTTTGATATTTGTCTTCAATCATTGATTTCTAGATTAGATTTCAATTTTAAACCCACACTTAACAAATTTACATGAGCTAAGTGGGGTTCATTGAATTTTTGGAGAGATTTTTGGTATTTGAGGAGAGACTTTGCCATATGATTTTGATTTGGAACCCATACTCAACCAATTTAAGTAGGTTGTGTGGGGTTTAAATATTTGGAGAGACTTTGGAGATATATATGTGTCATATGTCTTATTTGAAAATTGATTTGGATATATATTGTATGTTTTGTTTGAAGATTTGATTTGGAAAACTTTTACTAAGCAAATTTGGCATGCTAAAAGGTTTCAATTATATGTTTGAAAATTTTATGAAAACATCTTTATTTGTGTTGATGTTATGCGTGTAATATATGTTGATTTGATTTGAAAATGTGGCACTTACTTAACAAATTTAGGTATGTCAAGTAGAGGCCAAATATGTTTGATATATGTTTAGTGTTTGTTGATATATGTATTGATTTGATATGACTTGAGGAACTCTCATTTAATAAATTTAAGTATATTAAATGGAGTTCAATGTATACGTTTGATATGTGTTTATGTGATTCCTCTTTTGAAAAAGAGGGGGGAACTCTTATTTGATAAATATGGTATGTCAAATAGGGTTCAAATATATGTGTTTGTATTTTGATATTTTGGAAGTGAGTTCCATGCTCGACAAATTTAGGTATGTTAGGATGGAACTAATGCGTTTGTGTCATTATTTTATATATGGATTTATTTTGAAGGTTGAATTCTCATTTAATAAATATGGGTATGTTAAATGGAATTCAAATATATGTAGGATATCTTGGTTTTAGTTTGATTTTTAAAAGTGGAATTCTCATTTAACAAACATGGGTATGTTAAATGGAATTCAATTATGTTTTCTTATTTTGATTTTGTTTTGAAAAAGGGAATCTTTACTTAAGAAATTTGAGTATATTAAGTGAAGTTCATATTTTGATTTTAGTTTGAAAAGGAGAAGTCTCATTTAACAACATATGAATGTGTTAAATGGAGTTCAATCATATCTTAATTTTGATTTTAAAAGGAAACTCTTATTTAATAAATATGTTTATGTTAAATGGAGTTAATTGTTTGATTTCATTTTGAAAATGTGTTCTTGAAAAATTCATTTTGAAGTGGGAGGATTTTAATGATGTATTTTTAAAAAAAAAAGAAATCCTCATTTAACAAATTTAAGTATGTTAAATGAAATTTGGTTGTTTTTATTATTTTGAAATGAAATTTGGTTTTTTTATTATTTTGAAAAGAAATATGAAAATTTTATATTTTACAAACCTTATGTGATGTGAAGTGCATAATTTCATTTTGAAAGAGTGCTTTTTGAAAAATTTATTTGTGAAAAGACCTCATTTATTTAGTTTGAATTTTATTGGAATTTTCTTAAATATGGGATGAACCTTGCCTCACCAAGCTAGTGGTAAAGAGGCTCTAATTTTGGTCATCTCCTTTCATTAATTGATTTATTTTTATTTATTTGGGGACCCAATAGGGGTTTCAAGACCTGCATGGAGTGAGGTCATAAAACCTAAAGGATGTTGGCTATCTTTACTTTAAGGATGAAATAAGCTAAGTGCCAACAAAAAGAAAGATAGTCTTGGGCTTATATAAAATATAAGTCCACTATCGATGCTTGGAGACAATAATTAACTACTAGAGATAAAGAGAGGAACCATATCCCAAGCAGAGTCTACAAAATAATTTAAGGTGTTTATATTCAGATGCCAGGGGGGACATCACGCAGATCGTAGGGGGTACTTATTGAAATGATCAAGTACGATATTGAGGTACGATATACTATGTCGAAAGATAGAAACATCACCCATCAATGGACCAAATCACCCAATAAGGACTTATAAGGCATGATGGGTCTTTGAATATACCAGGGATTTTTTTTCCTACTTTACATAAAGACATCACCCTTCAATGGACCTAATCGCCTAATCATGACTCATAAGGCATGATGGGTCTTTAAATTTACCAGAGATTTTTCTCCCTGCTTTACAAGGTTTATATTAAATCAGGTTCTAAAGTTCCCTATGAGAGCAAGCCCCCATAGTTAATTACATCCTAAGGAAGGTGAATTCCTTAGGAATACTCTCGATTAAAGTAGGCAATTGTTGTCTCAAAAAATTTCAAGGATAAACTATCAATAAATTAGCTATGTTAGAAAAACCAATTGGAAAAGTCAAGGAGAAGACTTATTTTTGGAAGCCAAAGAGAATAAGTAGGAAATTCCAATGATACTAGGAAATCTAGTGTGCATTCCAATCTACCCTATGGTTGGGCTTTATATATTTGAAAGTGAGGAGAATTATTTTGTTAGAGTTGAAATTTTATTAGATTACTAGGACTTACAATCCATCAACACAAGATTGTGGAAAGCCTAAAAAGTGAGAATTTATGTTTGTAGCCCGAAGGAAACAACAACCTCAGATTTTAAATCTAGGAAGCTTTGCCATAAGCCAAAGCATGACCTAAATCTAAGAGAAAATGAGCATAAGGTTTACCTAGACAAGAGAGGATAAACCACGACATGGATTACAACTTGGAGTGTGCCACTAACTACTCCTACACTTTAAAACCATGTAGCAAGTCATATGATTTTGCAACATAGTTATTATTATTTAGAAAGAGACTAAAGTCCTTAAACCCACTCCCTAGAGACTAAGGCATGAGTGGTATGAGTAATGACTTAATCTAAGGCCAAAGCTTTTCAAATTTCATTTGATTTTGAAGCTTCATTTTGACAAAGGCTTCAGGATTTTTGTATGCCTAAATGCATGATGAAATGATTTATGGGCAAAATCAAAAGAGAAGAGGGTGAAGCTCCATCAGTGGGGTTCAAGCAACCTGTAAAAGAGAATATTTATATTTATTTTAAGCACCACTTAAGCACAATCCTCTATAGAAAATATGATTAGGTTAATCACGGCCTAACATCCAGTCTACAAAATATACACCTTTACATCCAATCTAAAATAATACATCATAAAATAAAATATACATCACACCATGCACAGTCCTAACATAAAGCCAGAAATGGTGACTTAACTTTAATATGTGTGTGTATTAAGGCTTGTGTGGTATGCCTTAACTAAGCATTATTATGATTTTCTAAGTATGAAAGGATGCTTAATCATAAGAGGTTGTTTTCACTTTAAGTGATTTAATTGGTTTGAGATTTTATATTTTTCTTTATTTCATTTGACTTACACTTAGCAAGAAAGTGTTATAAAGAGAAGAAAAAGAGAGGATTACTCTCTTTCATCCCTACCTTAAGTCATTTCTAAAGCATGTTAATCTGATTTAGTTCTCTTTAGTGAATGGCTTATTACACATTTTTAAATTAATCCTAAGTTTAGGTTCACTTTAATTAATCCTAAGTTTAGGTTCACTTTAATTAATCCTATTTAATATGAAAGGGATCTTAAGAATAATTTGATTGAATTACTATCACATGACATATATTCAACCAATTCCTTTCCATCACATGTAACATGCGTATGGTTAAATCCTAAGTATACCTATACATATAATATGTTTAAGCACGCTTGAATGATGGATATGAGTATGTATATTTAAAGTTTATACTTTCCTATTTGATTGAATTATTTTATTATATTAATTTAAAGCTCTATAAATTCTTATACAAAATACATGAGATGAAATTAAATGTAATGCGTCATTATTAATCAGGAAGTGAGGTAATCAAATTACCTCCTGGCTAAAGCCTTGTATTCTTGGATGTCCAGACTATATACCATTATAATCAACCATATGTAAATTTGCATACATGAACATAAGAAAGAAGCTCAAATTCACATGATCAATTAATTCAATCACATGAACAATTACAAATGCATGTATTTTTGATAAAAGAAAATAGATTCTAATTACATAATTAAGTACACACACACATGTATAAGAGACATAAGCTAGTACATGCCATTGTTAACCAGAGAAGTAAGGTAATCAAATGACCTCATTAGGGAAACTTAAAGCCTCGTATTCCTGGGATGTACAGACTAAATATTTGTCTTTCTCAAATACATATGGATGTATACATAAATAAAGGAAGAAAAACCATGCAAATGTTGTATTTTTATTTGATTGAAACATTTATGCATATGGAGTAAAGTCTTATCCAAATTCTAGTATTGAAATACATAAGAGTGAAATCAAATGGATTCATGACGTTATTAAACCAGGGAAGTGAGATAATCAAATGACCTCCCTAGGGCTACTTAAAGCCTCATATTCCCGAGATGTCCAGGCTATATACCCATTAACATTCATACTTACATAAATCAATACTTGAATAAAAGGAAAGAAACTTCACTTCAAACACTTAAGCTATGATCACATACATCTATGTATTTATAACTAGAATCATATGTAATCATTCATTTATAAACTTTGAAAAATACATTTGAATTTAATAATGATAATATATATATATTAAATTAAATCAACACATAAGCTTGACATAAAGGAAATAATTTGATTTAATTAATTTTGTAAAAGATGAATGCATGAATTAAATGACATACAACATTTAATATGATTGGAGATGAATAAATAAACTTAAACATATGATTTCATTCAATTAAATTAATTCCTAAGGAAAACCATATCAAATAAAATCATTTAAAGGAAATCAAAGCTTTTTAATGTCACTTTTAATTCCATGTTTAATTTGATTTAAGGAATGCGAGAAGAAGTTTGCTAATCCTAATCTCATCCCATGTTTGTACATTAATTTGATTTAATGAGAGGTAATTATGTTGATTTTATGGATTAATTAAGTTAACATATGAATTAAATCAAATTAATTACCTATACCTTAAAATAATTATCCAAATAATTATGAGCCAATGTGATATGCAAATGAATTGAAAAGTAAATTAGCAATGGTCCTGAAATGAAAGGCCTAATGCAATTGGCTCACAATAGTTAAGCATAAGAAACTTAATTACTTTTATGATTTTCTCACACATATGGGTAAATCATAATTTCATTAAATATCTTTAGGCTACTAAACACTTAAAGATCAACCCATAAACTAATTAATTAGATTTAGAGGGGATTATACATTTTTAGTTTGATTAATCAAGTCATAAATTAATTAATCAATTTCTCTTTTTACTTAATTGCCAAATTTTATTAATTATCCCTTGAATGAAATCGACTTAAGGGAAAACGGTTGGGAAAGAGGTCCCAACTTAATTCCATGAGTCTTCTCATTCAATTAAATAAGATTCAAAGTGATTTAAACTTTAATTTAACTAATTAAGTCATTAATTAATTAATTAATCTTAAATTATCATTTCTTAAAGAAAATGAGAGGGGTTTAAGGAAAAGAGATTAGAAAAGAGGTCTAAACCCAATTCCATAAGATCCTTACCATTAAATAATTATTAAAGGACTCCATTAATTGATTAATTACTGTTCATAAGCTTTATTTACACTTAATTAAGTTAAAAAGATAATTAGTGCTTAATCAATCAATTTCACTAATTAATCAACCAATAAATTCCAAGAAAAATAGGGGAGGCAGAGTCATCCCCCAAAACACTCATAAAGTTTGAAGTAAATTGGTTAATTAATTAGAGAATAATTGTTATTTAACTTTTAATTAAATCTAATTAAGCTTAAATTACTATTCAAAATTAATTAAGGGTAATTTTAATGGATTTCTCTCTAAAATATCTTTAAAATGAGCCTTTATTTGTCTTTTTTGGATTTTTCTACAATTTATGGTTACTTTATGAAGTTTCAACCTTAAAAAATAATTATTTAACCTTAATTAAGCCTAATCTTGTTAGTGTGCACTGATGCGATGGGCTTTTCACATGGTACCATGGGATTGTATATTTAAGTTGTCACATCTCGAATCGAAGTACCGCGGTGGATGCATTGCCGCCATCTCGAAGATCGAATGGCGTAGATCAAACCTATGGTTAATAATAGCTTGAATCAGACAGATCTAGCATGATCTAATCACGATTGTCTATTTCAATCACACAGAATGGATAGCGTGTGATCTATCAACTCACGAACGATGAACGATGGAGTCGTCTGCCATGGATCGTTCGATCCAATCTCACCCGAGCTCAGATTCAGTCCAAATCAACTCCACACCTTCGCACGAGGGATCCACGAAGATCCAATGGCTAAGTCGGCTCACATGTAAATTTTTTTTTATAAAAGAGCAACACCACTTTGCCTAAAGTTTGCTTCTCATGAAATTACCTCATCGGAGCTAAGACCGGCAACTCGCACACTTGAGGTAGCTTCATCTAGTTAAGATGAAGTCCTGTTGAGTAGCAATTGGATTAGTTCCATGAGGATTGCTCGGAAGGCCAAGAATGATGCTTTGACGCTGATCAAATTCTTGCTCGATGGGTTTAGAACTGGGAAGCTTTTAAGGTATGAAGATGGTGTAGAACAAGCAATTAGGTTTTGGTTGAGCATTGGAGAAGTTGGGATCGAAGAGAAGCTCCCATATTTCAATTTTAATCGAGAAGAAGAAATCTTAAGTGGGGAGGCTTTTGGTCTCTCGAGAGCTTGCTATGGAGTTTCATTTCTCTCTTAAGAGCTCAAACGATGCGAATAGTGTGTTTTCTCGTACGAATTGAGGGGGTATATCCTTCAATTGGCTGAGGTGGATGGACGAGAGTGTCTCCCATTTTTGATCTACCAACCGCTAGCATCATTGTCCCCATCAAGTCAATGTGGCTTATGGGAGGAAGGCTTGGGAGTGGTTCAAGGCTTGATGTGGGCGATGGATCTCCTGGGACCTTTGGTTTCTTTTTATGAGGGAGGTGAGTTAACTCACCTCCCTTTGGTTCAAGTAAAGTCCTAGCCCACTTGGGGTGGCTGGTGGGCTGATAGCCCATTTGGAGAGTGGATGGGAGAACTTTGCCAATTTTAGCAAAATCTCACATGGGGAGGCATATTCAAGGGAGATTTGCCTTGAGTTTGGCACCATTTGTTAGTTTCTGACTTAGATGAGTTTCAAGAGATTGGGTTCCAGGGTCCCATGGGTTGGTTTCAAGGGTATTGGCTCAATTTGGGTGATATGAGTCATGTTGGGTCATGTTGGGTTGGGTTGACCAATTAGTTAAATTATGTCAAACTAAGGCTTGGGTTAGGTTCAAATGATTATTTAAAATATTTTGATTTAAGTGGTTTCAATCAATTTGGCCTAAGTTTGATTTTGGCTCATTTGGAATCAAATGGATCAAATGAGTCAATTTGACCAAATCACCAAATTGGTTTGGGTTGGGTTGATTCAAGTTCAATTGGTTAATTAAAAATGTAGAGTTTGGTTTGAATCAATTTGTATTTAATTTGAATTTTGGCCAATTTGCGCCTTTAGGTCAATTTGTAAGTTAGTTGACCAACAAATTGAGTCTAATTGGCTTTGGTCAAGTTAATCAATTTAGAATAAACTTGAACCTTTAGTTGCAATTAATTTGGGTTGGGTCATGATTTGACTCATTTTGGCCTTTTAGGCCAATTTGTGTCAACTTGGGTCAAATGGCCAATTGGGTTTGGTTTGACTCAATTGATGGTCAAGTCATGTTCACTCATTGATTATGAGTTAGTGTGAATCAATGGTTTCAATTGATTTAGTGTATAATGAGTTTTGGTTAGTTTGGGTTTCATATGGGCTAAGGGTTGACTTGGCCAAATGGCCAAGTTGACTTGGTTTGACCTAATTTAAGGCAAATGATCATCCTAGGGTGATCAATCATCATGGTATGAGGTTTAGATGGGCTTGGTTCAATCCAATTTGGGTTGGATTAGAACTTGGTTCATATGGGTTCTTTAGGCCACTTTGGGTCAAGTGGACCTAAATGGGTCAATTGACTTGGTTTTGGCTTGATTAAGGTTTAGTTGAATTTAAATATGAGTTTAGGATTGAAATATAAATCCAACTACAATCAATTTGGGCTATGATGGGTTTTGGTTCATTTAGAATTTTCAAGCCAAAAAGGCTAAATTAGGCTTAACTTGGGTTGATTTCAATTTGGCTAGATGATTATAGGTTCCATTTATACTTGGATAGATGATTGAAGGAATGATTGATTCAAGAGAAAATCCATTGATTTTGGCTTTATTTATGTGGGTTTTGGTTAAGTCCAAGGAATTGGCTTAAAGGGTTTAAATTGTTTTGATTTGATTTTGGACTTTTTGGCTATTTGGATTTATATTCCATTTATATTTGGGAAGATATTGTATATAATTGATTTATGAGAAATTCACTTAAATTTGAGTGATTTGAAGGCAATTTGACTAAACTCATGGAGGTAGGTCAAAAGCTTAGAAAGGAATTTGCTTTAGTTTGATTTAATTTCTATCATTTGAATGCATATTTCATTTATATTTATGAAGATAATTGAATATATAATTGATTTGTTAGAAATCAATTGATTTTGGGTTGATTTGGGTTAAGATTTGGTTAAGCTCATGGAGGTAGGTCCATAAGGCTTAAGAGGGGACTTGGTTTGATTGGATTTAGTTTGATTGTATTTTGATCATTTGAGTTTATATTTTATTTATATTTGTGAATATAAATAAAGGAATGATTGATTCATGATGAGATCAATCAAGTATGGATTGAATTGGGTGGAGATTTGGCTAAGCTTATGAAAGTGGGTCATATGGCTTAGGAAGGATTTTGGAGTTTGAATTTGATTTTGGGTTTCAATCACTTGGAGTCAAATTTGGATTTTAATTTGAGAAATGATTAAGTGATTGAATTGATCTTTGAGAAAATCAATTGAATTGGAATTAAATTGGACTTGGCTAAGGTTAAGGCCATGGAATTCAATCATACGGCTTATGGAGGATTTTGATTTGATCATGGGATTGATTATAAATTTTAGAAATTTTATTTTTGAATTTGGTTTGATTTGAGAAGAAAAGCATGGATGGGTTTGGGCTATAAGGTAAGTAAGTCTCCCTAAGTCCTAAGGAATAACCTACTCCTATGACTAACCCTTCTATGTCTCTAAGCTTAGGTTAAATGTTCTCCTAATCACTAAAATTATCTTAAGAATAAGAAGCTCTTAGTGTCTATAAGAGTCCTAGATCTATGGTGAGGAGGTTGACAACTCACTCCAAAAGTGAGGTCAATAAAAGGACCCCCAATAAGTGTGGTGTAACTGACAAAGCACACCGCACGTATTGGCGTTGATCGAGATGATCAACAACGTCCAAAGGATTGCAAGCACTAATGAAAATGATCTATAACTAAACCCAAGATATAAATAGAATCACGATCTCAGTGGAATGCAACTCAACTTATGCCAAGGGCATAATAGAGGAAGAAGGAATCCGCTAAGGGATTGAGTATATAAACCTTCCACTAGGGAAACAAGTTCGAGTTGTCCACTAGGGATAAGGGTTTAAGTTTGATTTGGTTATATGATTTGTGGAAAGAAGATTTGTCAGGGATTAGAATCTATAATATGTTGGAGATGGATGTATGAACCTTCCACTATGGAAGCAGGTTCAGGTCATATGGGTTTGATTTCATGAGTGTATCTGCTAGTAATAGGAGTTTTGTTAGACTTGCTTGATAGGCATCCACTGGGGATGAGATTTTGATTTAATTTATTTGAATTTGATTTATGCTAAATTTGGGGCATATCTGCTAGGGATATGAGCTTGAAACTGCTAGGGATCAAGACTGCATTTGATGGATATGATTGGTGGTACATATCCATTGGGGATATGGGCCTGAATCCAATGGGGATCAATATAGGGTTTATTTTATTTTAATTGTGATGGCTCCATAGGGGAGAAGGATATGATTTAATTTGTTTGTTTGATTTGTTTGTATATGATTTGGGGCTCTACTAGGGAGAAGGGTATGATTTGATTTATTTATTTGATTAGTTTGTATATGATTTGGGGTTCTACTGGGGAGGATGTTGTGGTTTAGCTCCATGGGAGAGAATCGGTTTAATTTAATTTAATTTTGAGGTTAAGGGAATAACTGCTATAGATATGAGCTCCGATCCACTAGGGATTAGAAATACAAACTTCCACTAAGGAAGTAGGTTCGGGCTATCCATTAAGGATAAGAGTATATGGGTTTGATTTCATAGATTCATTTAGGGACAATGTCTATGTGCGATGGATCTACTAAGAAGGGGTTATATCAACCTTGGCCTATCTCAGGTTTAAAAATCCAAAGGGACAGCTACCGGCTACAGAGTAGAACTATCCAACAAAAAAGGTTGTCTTTTGGTGTGCAACAATTAAACTAGGAAGAAAGCGTAGCAGACTTACATCTTCCAAAGTGGGGAACAACTGCTGGGGTGATCTATTGGTAGCACAACAAATCAAACCTGACCTAGGGCGAAGTGAATGCCGCTGTGGACTCATATCAACTCAAACATAATTAGAATTAATATCATTTTAATTTGATGGACCCTGTCAGTGTGTGATGGACCTACTAAGAAGTGCCTATATCAGCCTTGTCTTATCTTAAATTTATAAATCCAAAGGGGTAGTCTACCAGTAATAGGGTAGAACTAACCAACCTAAGGGCTAACATTCGGTGTGCACCAACTGAGCTAAGAAGAAAGTGTAGCAGACTTACATCTTCTAAAGTGGGTAGCAACCGCTTGGGTGATTTGTTGGTAGCACAATAAACCAAACTCCACCTAGGGTGACTATTGAGTGAATGCCGCTTGGGACTTATATCAACTCAATAGTAGTTAAGCGATTCCTATAGGGGGTTTTGCTAACACGATCCTAATGATAGGATGTCTGCTTGAGAAAAGGTACCATTGGGGTTATCCTCTTAATCCACAAGCGAATATATATATATATATATATTATCGTGGACCTTGTTGGTGTGCGAGGGACCACACTAAGAAGAGGCTATATTGGCCTTGTCCTGTCTCAGACTTACTGGACCAAGGGATAATCTGCATATCCACAAGATGAATTCTCCAACTATAAGGATGGCTACTAGGAAAGGGGAACTGTCCAATCCAAGAGTAACCTAGGTAGTATCTAAATGGGATTACAAAGAACGTGATCTAAATAGAGTGCCCACAGGGGAGGTGCCACTAGGGGTGTTATCTTGGACTCTATAAAAGAAAGTTTATAGGTGTACGGTGGCCAACTCAAGGACAAGGTGTAGCAGACTTACATCTGCCATGAGTGGTGTATCCATTAGGTGGGTCACTATCAGCATAGTGAGGACCAACGAACCTAAGGTGCCCGTTGGTGTGCGGCAATCAATCTGAGAAGAAGGCCTTTAGACTTACATCTTCATAGATAGAAATGATCATCGGGATAGTCTATCGTCAGCGGGACAGAGGTTATCTAACCTAGGGTGACAACTAAGCGAGGAGTCCCATGGGAGGACTGGACCCAAACTTGAAGTAGTCAAGAGGTAAGGTGCCACTAAGGGACTTACCCTAAGCCTCAAATATACTTGACCTAGTCAGTGTATAATTTTTAGTTTAAGAAGAAAGCATAGCAAACTTATATCCTCTTAAACGAAGCCAACATGAGGTAGCTTACTGGCCGCATATTAAGGCCAACCAAACTAACAAGGTGCTCGTAAGTGTGTAATGGTTAAGTCGGGAAGAAAGTGTAGCAGACTTACATCCTCTTAAATAAGGAACCACTGGGGTGACACACTAGCAGGGTAGCACATTAGCCTAACCTAGAGCAGCTACTAAATGAGTGTCGCTGGGGCGTTATTCCAACTTAAAGTAGCCTGAGACAAAAGATATGTGTTTATATTATATGTGATTGTGTGTAGTTTGTGTTTGTGTCATGTTGATAAAGGATAGGACACCGCTTGGGTTCCTTACACCTACCCTAAGCACATCATAGTGGATTCACAAACAAAGATATTTTCTATATAGAAGAGATGGAATTTAAGATGAAATTTTCATTGATAATTTTTTTGAAATAAGATTTATGGATAATTTTTCTTTAGGTAGAGCCCGTTAATTGGAATCATCAAATGCTCTCCCTTATGATTTATGAGCTGATAAGATCCTCCTTAGTAGGCCTTCTCTATAGAAAAAGGTCTTCCCAAGTGGGTTCAAACTTGGCTCCCATCTTGCGACGGGCAATAATTGGTCTACTTAGAACTAAAATAAGCTCTCCTACTTGAAAAGCTCTAGGATGAACCAACTTGTTATGAGCTTGAATAATTTTGGCTTTGTACAACTCAAGGTTCTAGCATACCCGTAAGCGTCTCTCCTCCAAACCTTTGAGCTCTCCTAACTATAACTTGGCATTTTGCTCTGTTATGATCTTGCTACCAACAACTATCCTTAGTGATGGGAGTTAGACTTCTAATGGTAGAACGGCTTTGGACCTTGATGGTATGCGAGGGACCACACTAAGAAGGGGCTATATTGTCTGTCGTGACTTATGGACCAAGGGAACATATCCACAAAATTCTCCAACTATAGGGATGGCAACTAGGAAAGGAGAACTGTCTAATCCAAGAGTAACCTAGGTAGTATCTAAATGGGATTGCAAAGAACGTGATCTAAATAGAGTGCCCATGTGGGAGTGGGGTGTTATCCTGGACTATATAAAATAAAGTCAATAGGTGTACGGTGGCCAACTCAAGGACAAGGTGTAGCAGACTTACATCTGCTATGAGTGGTGTATCCATTAGGTGAGTCACTATCAGCATAGTGAGGACCAACGAATCTAAGGTGCCCGTTGGTGTGCGGCGATCAATCTAAGAAGAAGGCATTTAGACTTACATCTTCACAGATAGAAATGATCATCAGGATAGTCTATCGAGGAGGGTTATCCACCTGGGTGACAACTAGAGAGTCCCACGGAAGACTGAAAACTTGAAGTAGTCAAGAGGTAAGGTGCCACTAGGGGACTTACCCTAAGCCTCAAATATACTCGACCTAGTTAGTGTATAATTTTTAGTTTAAGAAGAAAGCGTAGCAGACTTATATCTTCTTAAATGAAGCCAACATGAGGTAGCTTACTTGCCGCGTATTAAGGCCAACCAAACTAACAAGGTGCTCGTAAGTGTGCAATGATTAAGTCGGGAAGAAAGTGTAGCTGACTTACATCTTCTTAAATAAGGAACCACTGGGGTGACACACTAGGTAAAGACAGCCTAACCTAGAAATACTAAATGAGTGTACGATTCCAACTTAAAGTAGCCTGAGACAAAAGATATGTGTTTGTATTATATGTGGTTGTGTGTAGTTTGTGTTTGTGTCATGTTGATAAAGGATAGGACACCGCTTGGGTTCCTTACACCTACCCTAAACACATCATAATGGATTCGCAAACAAAGATATTTTCAACATAGAAGAAATGGAATTTAAGATGAAATTTTCATCGATAATTATTTTGAAATAAGATTTATGGATAATTTTTCTTTACGTAGAGCCAGTTAATTGGAATCATCAAACGCTCTCCCTTATGATTTATGAGCTGATAAGATCCTCCTTGGTAGGCCTTCTCTATAGAAAAAGGTCTTCCCAAGTGGGTTCAAACTTGGCTCCCATCTTGCGATGGGCAATTGGTCTCTTAGAACTAAAACAAGCTCTCACTTGAAAACTCTAGACACCAACTTGTTATGAGCTTTAATCATTTTGGTAACCTGCTCTAGCATACCCGTAAGCGTCTCTCCTCCAAACCTTTGAGCTCTCCTAACTATAACTTGGCATTTTGCTCTGTTATGATCTTACTACCAACAACTATCTTTAGTGATGAGAGTTGGACTTCTAATGGTAGAACGGCTTTGGACCCATACACTAAAGAGAAAGGGGTAGATTGAGTTACAATTTTGTATGTGGTGCGATAAGCCCATAAGGCTTCAACAAACTGCTCATGTCACTGTCACTTATTATCATCGAGTATCTTCTTTAATATCCAAATGAGAGTTTTGTTGAAGGATCTTGCTAAACCATTTGGCCTCGAGTAGTATATGGTATAATATCTCCAATCTATGTTGTGTCTCTAGGCAAAGCTGTTGATTTTGGTGCTCTTGAATGCAGTATTATTATCATATATTATTTGTCAAAGCACCCCAAACCTATATATGATATGATTCCTAAAAATTTGGAGCACATACTAAGTTGTGATCTCTTTGAGTGGGATTACCTCCATCCACTTAGAAAAGTAGTCAGTGATAGCTAGGATGAACTGATGACCCTTGAAAGAAGGAGGATCAATCTGGCCCACTATGTCGATACCCCAACACTTTAATGGCCATGAAGCCAATGTAGGGTGTAGACTATTGGCCAGTTGGTGTAGGACCACATCGTGTACTTGACATTGATGGCATTGCCTAGCTATATCTATGCAGTTTATAATTATCGATTGCTAATAGTATCCTAGTCTCTTGATCTTGGCTTTCATCTTCAGACTGGATTAATGCGCTCTACATAAACCTGAGTGTACATCAATCATGATTTTATGGGCTTCGTGTTTGTCCAAATAACATAACTACATATGATTGAAGGACCGTCGGTATAAGTTTCCATCCACGAGAGTCTAGGAAAGTGCTCTCTGCTTCACCTAATGTGCAAGGGACTTCTCTTGAGGTAGTTTGCCTATATTTAGATAATCCATGAATGGTTATCTCCAATCTAACTCATCGCCCCTTTTTGCAACGTCAACCTCTTTTTTAAGAGAGAGCCTCTTGATGAGTTCAATATCAATAAGGGATAAGACTTGTCTATTTTGGACCCTTATCGATATGGACTCATCTTTTAGACATGCCAACTCTCTGGCAAGCTTGGCTAAAGCATCTGCTATAACATTTTCTCCTTGAGGAATCTTTTAAATGGTAACCTTTAGAATTTGGGCCAATAACTCCATAGTGTACTTGTGGTAGTGATGGAGCTTAGGATTTCTAACCTTATATGACCCAATAATTTGGTTGATAACTAACTGAGAATCCTAGAAGATGTTGATATTTTGGATGCTTAGAGTAACGGCTAACTCTAAACTGGCAATCAGAGTCTCATATTTGGCTTTATTATTGGTGCATTGATTGGACAGATGATATGAGAATCTCATCATATCACGGACTGGAGTTAGGAGAACTATTCCTACTCCTGCCTTTCTTGGGATAGTATATTGTGATTCTTCTCCTCTTTAAGAGGAAGCCACAACATCAAAATATATCTCCCAGTGGTGAATGCTAGTGTCTCTAAAGTTCATGATTTGTTCATTAGGGAGGTCATCACTAAGCGAGAATCAACAGGAAGTGGGTGTGCTACTAAGAAATTCGCTAGTGCTTCTCCTTTCATCGCATAGAGGGTAATATCAAACTTTGACAAAATCATGAACCAACGCGCCAACCGTCTGGATAGCATTGGTCGTGTCATGAGATAATATAGTGGATTGATCCTAGAGAACAAGTTCACCTTATGAGAGAACATGTAATGTCGTAGCTGTTGGGATGAAAAGATTAAAGATAGGCAATGCTTTTCAATGGGTAGATAATTCACCTCAATAGATATTAGATGATAGCTGAGGTAGTAGAGTGCATTTTCTTTCCCTTCGTCATTGCCTTGAGCCAACAGAGCACTAGGGAGTCATCTAATGCAGCAGTGTATAACATCAGTGTCTTGCCCGAGATAGGGGCTGCCAGAACTGGCGATGTCATCAAGTAGAGCTTGATGTCTTCAAAGGCATGCTGGCACTTGTTATCTCACTTGAACTTGGCATCCTTTTTGACAAGTGCTGAGAATGCCTGTCATCTTTCAAATAAGTTGGATATGAAGTATCTTAGATACGCCAGCTGCCCTTAGAATAATCTAAGTTGAGTTAGACTTTTAGGGGGTGCCATTCTAATATCGCCTTGATCTTCTTTGGATCGATTTAAATTCCTTGGTGTGGGGCAATAAACCCAAGGAATTTCCCTGAAGCTACTCTGAATGCACACTTTAAGGGATTCATTTTTAAGGTTGTATTACCTTGATCGTTCAAAAATTACTCTCAAATCAAAGTGATAGTCTTCCTTTTCTTTGTTTTTGACTATGAGATCATCGACATAACACTCAACTTGATGATGAATGAGTTCATCAAAGATTTAATTCATGGCCCACTAGTAGACCATTTTTCCATATTTTCTATCATTTTGATTCAAAATGTTGTGTTTCATCTTCTAGGGCCATATTTATTATACCCATATGAGCCATCCATGAAAGAGAAAACTATGAGATGAGGCAATACCCACCATCGCCTGAGATCGATAGTGGAAATTCATCTTTTGGACACGTCTTATTTATATCCATAAAATTGACTCATATGTGAATTTGACCATTATTCAACTTAACTGGAATGACACCAACAGGATATTTTTAAAAAGTCAAATCTTCAAACCCCATATGGAACTTGCCATTAGAGAGAAACATTGGTGGCATCTCTACATAACTCCATATGAAATAGTCCTTAAACTTAGTCAATACGTGTCAAGATATCATTCAACAAAGAACTGGTGTATGCCAAACTTGGATTGTCTTCAGTTCCTAAGTTGATTTCTTTGAGCTCGTCGACGGTTGGTCTGATAGCCTCTTCCAATTATAGTGGTGCATCTTTGACTTCAAAATCATCTAGAGTATCTAAAGTTTCTAAACACACCTCCTCATATGAGTTAGCATGATTTGAAAAGAACCTATCAGATTCCAAATGATTGGTGATGACTAAGTAATAATCGTCAATATTGACTGGACCCACTGTACCGAATCCTAGTCTTGGTCTTGATTGAGAGTTTTTGCAGTTATTCTTCCATATTCTTTCAAAATAGTCTGACTTATACTTTGACCAAGTATATGGGATTAACCCTTTCTTTGTTAAGTTTATAACACATGGCGAGTGCCAATCAAAAGATTATTCTATTAAATCTTTATATGAATCATCATTAAGTTCTATATCAACTTCTTGACTTGAGGATGATGCTCCTAGAAAGAACTTTTAAGTCTTCACATTTGCAGATGACTTAGGGGCTTCCTTAACTACAAAACCCTCAACTTTTTGTGAAAAAAGTTAGGTTAGAGCTAAGGTTCTCAACTGATGCCTGACTATTTCATAAGCAGACTTGGATGCATTTATTCTTTGCCTTGGAGCCCGGCCTTCATCACTGTCCTACTAAAGTGTCACCTCAAAAAGGATCTGCTACTGAGAAGAGCTGGCTGGTGTGCTAACCACATAAGACTCGTCCTCTGAACTAGACTCTAAGTCTATGTGGACAACAGTTATACTCCTGGTGGCTGGGACATTCCTCCTATTGGGTAGCCATTAGGGAGGCTTTCCACCTCAAGGGCTGCCTTTAAACTATAATCTTCCTCTACCTGGTGGAGGTCAGGTCATCCTACACATATGTTTGAATGGAGTACTGAATTGTGGGTAAAATCTAATGTCAAGCTCTATATTTTCCCTTGAGTCCATTTCTCGCTCCCATTTATTTTTTTTTCTTTTTCTTTTCTTTTTTTATTTTTCCTTTTCTTTTTCTTTTCTATCTTTTTTGTCCCTCATGGGGATCTTTACTAAGTTCATGAGAATAGACTTGTTGACTTTAGAGGAGAAAATAGGCTGCATCTTCATATATCCCAACCTCATGAACTATGAATAGTTTGAGATCTCCTTTGACATAGTACTCAATCTCAGCTCTCATGAACTTCATGCACTAATGTAAAGAGGATAGAACTATATTATTTTTATGTATCCACGATCTCCCAAGCAAAGCATTGAAAGATGTATCTGAGTCTATCTCTAATGGCAACACTATAGTGCCTAAAGCCCTCTCAACTTGTTCATTGAATCCTCTCAACATCATCCTCTCTCTTTGGCGTTTAGAGATGTCAATCCTCAAGTGGGAAAGGATTCTTTGACTCATAATGTTGACTAATGCACCCTGGTCAATCAGAACTTTAGATAGCTTGTATCTGCCAACATTCACTATAATATAAAGAGGGTGGTTATGCTCGGCCGTCCCCAGAAGTAGGTCTTCATCACTGAATGTAACTCCTAGGATGTTCTTCGAGTGGTGTGCCTCCTCTTCAGTAGCGGTCAGCTCAGCTAAGCATATCTTTGGGTCAAGAAGAGCCTTCATTAAAGATTTTCTCATCTCTTTGGATAAGACAAGGGTGTCATATATGCTTAACCACTTTCGCTCCATCTTCTTCGTCAAACCCTAAACCTTGGTGCTCTGGCGAAATCCATTTCCTTGGTGGAGGCGCATCTCCTTTGCCTTCTACTCTATACATTTTGGCTGGTTCTCCTTTTTGGTGGCTTTATTGGTTCTAAGCTTCTCCTATCATGTGTTATTACTGATCATGGCTTCAATCTCTTGCCTGGGAATCCTAACATTTTGGTCGCCCCAGAACTCTTGACTCTTAGGGGTCTTTGGCTTAATTCCTTCATTGGCTTCTAAATCCTTCAAGGATGTTCTTGCTGGTAAGGCCAACTGCGCTGGTGCGTCTCTTGACCTTATCTCTACCTCTTTTCAAATGTGTTCTAATTCGGTTGTAGAAAGGCTTGCAAAACCTTTTGAATTCATGTTGGTGGGTAAATTTACTTTGAGCCATCCTACTATGGAGAATATTTGATCATTTTTTCATAGCTTGAAATTTTATGGCATTTTCTCTATTAGTTTGATCGATTCACGACATATCTTGATTTAGCTTTCAAATGATTTATATTATTCTAGGGTTTTCTCTCGATGCTATATTTTATTTTTAATTGTCAGATGTGATTGTTGAAATTGATGCTTCATTTTGATATTAAGGAGGAATCTCCTATAGTTCCAGAATGGATCTCTCTGCCCAATCTACATGTTCATTTCATTAATCATGAGTTTCTTTTGCTGGTGCGTATTCTTGTTGTCCTCTTCAAGTTGATGGTGCTTCTAATTCCGCATCTATTGCTCTGATCCTAGAGTTGGATATAACCAAAAAATTTCCTAAAGAAATATGGCTATGATAAGAGAGATATGGATATTTGCAAAAAAGTGAATTTTGAAAATTTTCTTATTTTTTATTCCCATTGCAAAATTCATGGTCATGGGTTTTCGAATTATTTTGTGGTTCATCCTCACCTTAAGAAATCTAAATCTGTGCATATTAATCCAGTTCCAAATCTCAAGGTGCCTTCAGTTAACCCTCAAAAAGATGTTCTCATGGATAATTCATGAGACTCTTTGCATTGATCCTACCATTGCTCCTTCAGACAAGGTTGCAGCTATTCAGCCTGATCAACTTTTGGATGTCACTCTTATGCATAAGGATGCTTTACCTTCTAATGAACCTACACATTTGCATCACACTGATATTGGTATTAATATGGACAATAATATGTCTTCAAAACTTGTAGATGACGATCTGATTTCAAATGATTCTATTCTTGGTTCTTTGCCACCTTTAATAAAAGAACATGGGATCCCTCATGAGGTTGATTGGAGATTACTAAGGATAAAGGTTCTTATCCTAATTTGGGCATTGGTAATTTAAACGGTTCTAATCCTACTCCTACTTTTTTCATCTAATGTTGCACTAGTTTCTAACTCAATTATGCAAAATAATAATGATTTGGAAGAAGGTGAAGTGCCATGTATTGAAGTTTTAAAGATGCAACCTTATCCCAAGCATATCCCTGAACAATCTTTATCTGATGGTGATGTTATGGACATGACTAATAAATTTCAAACAGTTTTTAAAAAAAAAATAAAACTCCTAAATCTAAATTTCCTTACTTTGCTAGAGTTACTAAATCTGGCTCTTCTGTCCAAAAATAAATGGTTTCTTTCTTAATTTAGAATGTGCAAGGGATTGGTGCCCTCTCTGTTAGAAATAAAATTAGAAATTTAGTTCATTCTCATAACATTTCTTTTTTGGCTATATGAGAACCTTTTATCCTCCTTCTAATATTTCTTCTATTGCTAGAATAATTATTTTTGGTAATTTCTTTGCTAATTCAAGTAATAAATTTTGGATTTTTTTGGAATAGTCCTTTTGTTTTGCAAGTTTTGGATGAATTTTCCCAAGTTGTGATTGTTAAGATTACTCTTGATAATTGGTTTTGTTTTGGTTCATTTATTTATGTTGCTTGTAATATATACGGTAGATGGTCTCTTCAGGATGATCTTATTAATTTTTCTTCTTCTGTTAATGCTCCTTGCTTTGTGGGTGAGGATTTTAATACTATCTCCTCTTCCTCTAAAAGGGTTAGTGGTAATGCTCCAAATTTATTTTCAATGGAAGATTTTAATAACATGATCTTTGATTGTCATCTTACTAATATTGGTTTTAGTGGGTCTCTTTACTTGGAATAACTGGACTTAAAGACTTGATCGAGTTCTTTTAACCATTTGGATTAATCTTCTTCCTACTTTTATGGAGCACTTAAGAAAACCTTGGACCATTCTCCCTTACTTATCTCTGAATTTGAATGTTACTAAACCCTCCTCTTATCCCCTTTCATTTTTCTATGTGGCTATGATGAGATATTTTATGATGTTGTTGCTAGTAATTGGGGTGAACCTCTCCATCCTGATGATTCTATTTTTGGGATGAGGAGATTGTGGTTTGAATTAAAAAGACTCAAACAATTCCTTAATTGGTGGAATAAATATTGTTTTAAAAATCTTTTTGTCAATATCAAAGCTATGGAGAATGAGGTTATAGTTTTGGAAGATGTTGTTGTTAATGACCCTTCTAAAATTCATTTGTTGGTTCAGGCTAAAAATAAGTTAGCATGTAATCATCATGACATGGAAGAGACCTATTGGCAGTAAAAAACCTCTAAGAAATGGATTTCTGATGGTGATCGTAATACTAAATATTTTCATATTATGGTTAAAAAGAAAAAGACTTTAAATCATATTCATAAAATTAAAACTAATGATGGTGTTTGGTGTTCAGATAATAAGGAGCTTACTGATTCTACTGTCTCTTTTTTTAAAGAGCTTCTCAATAAAAATGTTGCTTATGTCTCTGATGAAGATAACAAGATGCTTTCTTCCTTACCTTCAGAATTTGAAATTGATGACATTTTGCAAAGTATGAATACTGACTCTGTGGCTGGCCCTGATGGTTATACTACTCTCTTTTTCCAAAAAAGTTGGTATATCATTAAAGAGGACTTGGTTAAAGCTATTCTTAATTTCTTTAAGGGTGGTACTCTCCCTAAATACTTTGCTAACACCTCCATTATTTTAAATCCTAAAAAGGACAATCCTAAAATTTAGAGTGATTTTAGATCGATTAGCCTTTGCTCTTTTTTTAATAAAGTTATCTCTAAAATTTTGGCTAAAAGGTTATGTATTCTTCTACCTAAAATTATCTTCCCCTATCAAACAAGGTTTGTTAAAGAGATATCCATCTCTGATAATATTCTTTTAGCTCAAGAGTTAATCTATGATTTAAATGCAAAAAGTTCTAGTGAAAATCTATTTTTTAAGCTTAACATTTCCAAATCTTGTGATAATATTGGTTAGGTTTTCCTTTATAGAATCTTGGCTTTATTTGGATTCTTAAATCAATTTATTGCTTTAGTAAAGAATGGGATTGAGAATTCTTATTTTTCATTTGTCAATGGTGAAGTTCATGGGTTTTTCTCTTCCTCTCATGGTCTAAGGCAAGGGGACCCTCTCTCTCCTAGCCTTTTCATTATTACTGTGAAATATCTTTCTAGATATCTTGAGTAGATGTTTAGTAATATGCCTAACATGTATTTCAGAACCCGTGGTGGGCTACCCATTTCTCACCTCAGTTTGGCTGATGATTTCATTATATTTTGTAATGGCTCTATTCTTTATATTAAAAAATTGTATAAGTTCTTAACTCTCTTTGGTAGAAAAAGTGGTTTGAATATTAATCCTGAAAAAAGTTGTTTTATTACTAGCTCCTCTATTTCCTTGCCTATAATTAATTTTATTAAGAATATTACATGGTTTGTGCATCAAACTCTCCCTATTAAGTATTTGGGGTCTCCTTTATATAAAGGAACTAAAAGATCTTCCTTATTTGATGAGTCATTCAAAAAATAAATAAATAAAATCTCCTCTTGGTAGGTTCATTTACTTTCCTTTGGTGCTAGAATTATCTTGATCGAAAGTACTCTTTGCTCTCTACCTATGTATCTCTTGTCTACTATTGTTCTTACCCGCTCCATTATTAAAAGAATCCATAAAATTTTTAATAAATTTTTTTGGGGTTCTAACTCTTCTTCCAAAAGGTTGCATTGGGCTAGTTGGCACAACTATTGTGGTACTAATAATGAAGGTGACTTGGGTTTCAAAACATTAGAGGATTCTATTAACCATTTTTCTTACAAAATATGTAATTTTAAAATAACGAGTTATTGGTCTAAGTTTATGACAAATATTGTGTGGAAAACATCCTCTCATCTATGCTTTCAAATGGGATTCTCTATGGAGCGACTTTGTAGTATCAAATGGCATGTTGAGAATCTTATTTCTTGGGGTATCAATTTTGATTCCTCTTTCTTTTGGCAAGATAATTTCGTTGGATTATATTTCTTTACTCAATACACATTCCACTGTGATGCTTAAGATTAATTAGTTAATTTCTCATAATAAATGTGATGTGGAACAATTAAATACCCTTGTTCCTAAGGTGATAGTTGCAAAATCCTTAAAATTTGCCCTTTCCCTAATGAACCCAACAAAATTCTCTTTAAAAACTCCTCTCCTGGAGATTTTGTTTTTAAGGATGTTTGGCATTTCAACAAATTTAAATTTCAAGAGTCTTTGGTTTTTACTAAAATTTGGAATTTTTCTGTTCCCACTTCATTCTCTATTTTAACTTGGTGCATTCTGAAGCATTTTATTACTATAGATGCTACTCTTCTGAAAAAGGTTTCCATCTCTCCTCTAAATGCTACTTTTTCCATCACATTGAAATAGTGGATCATGTTTTTGTGAATGGCCCTATTGCCGCTAGAGTGTGGAATTAGTATAATAATATTTGTAACTCTTTCCATTTTAATGGTTCTTTTTCTATTTTGCAACTTCTTGAAGCTTGCTTTTCTCATATTTCTAAGGGTAATGTTAAAATTGTTTTAGCTACTACCATTCTTTAGTATATTTAGATGGAGAGAAATGATGCTAAGCATCATAGTATTCCTATGAACTAACATCATATTATTGCTAGAGCTAAATATAAAATTATATCTCTTTTCAAAGCTAATATGATTACTTACAATAGTTTTAAAGGGTGTAAGTCTATGGCTTTCATTTTTCTTAACCTTCCCTCTGTAATTTCTCTCCTATTCAAGTTTATATCTGGATTAAATATAACCAATTCATTAACAGATGGCTAGATATAATGGTTATCATGGTTGTGGTAGAATTTTGAGAGATTATAGTGGAAATGTTATCTCTGCATTTGTTGCCCCTTTATAGCCTTGTTTAGTGTTATTTGCTAAACTTTTTTGTTGTTCTTTTTCTCTTGAGTCTTTTCCTTACCTTTGGTTCCTGTCATTCTATATATTATTTGGGGTTTACTTTTTGGATTGTGACTGTTGGCACTTGTGGTGTTGTGGTTTTTGCTCAGTAGGAGTTTGTGCCCTTGGGCTCAGTTCCTGTTATGGTTTGAAGAATTATTTTCCTGCAGCTTTCAACCTTTTTTATGTTTTTTTTGGATCAGTGATGTTTTAGCTATTGCTTTCTTGTTAAATCATCTACTTTTCGAGTGTATCTCCTCTAATGAGATTCTCTTATTATATGATATTCTAACCTGGAAAGTGCCTAACAACTACTTGAGGTGTTTTGGATTGGGCTGATGTTGATCTTGTTGGTTTTCTTGTCTGTGGCTATCTCTGGCTATCAAATTTTCTTCATTTCTATTATGGATTTCCCTTAAGTTATTTTCTATATTCCTATTGGTAAGCCTCTCTCTATTTTGTATCCAACTGGTTCTAGCTCCACTGATTGGACTTTTTGGTTTTTTTGGTGGCTTGCAAGGTGGACTGCCTTGCTGGCTGCTTAGATTGGTTGCTCAAGCTAGCTGGATTGGTCTAAAGAGTATTTGCTTTGTTACATTTTTCTTGATTTTGTCAAGTATAGCTATGGCACTGGCTTTCTTCTTTCCCATTCCTCTTTTCTCGGTTTTACCGAATTATTACTGGATGGATGGTTATTTACCCTTTCTTGGTTTAGATGCCTTACTTCCTACCATCCTTGATGTTAATCTTATTGTTAAGATAAATAATATTTGGTGGCTTTGGTGGTGCTCCTATGGTCTAATACTTTACAGATGGGATTCCTCCTTATCTATTTTACTAAGCTTATTATTAACTGCTTGGTTTTTTGTGGCTATATTTGCTGCTTGAAGTTTTATGCAGGTTTCTGTGATGATCATCATTGGATAAGGTGCTACAAATGTATGCTAACAATGATGGCCATGATGTGTCTCTCATTTCTCTTTTGGTAGTGTTATTCAATTGCAACCCTTCACTTAAGTTTGGATGCTTACATATGGTGTTGCTCCTTAAGACATTTATAACTGCGAGCCTTTTTCATCCTCGTGTCTTCTATTTGCTCTTATTTTCTATGCTTATTTAATTGTCTCATTATCTATACTAATCCATTTTCTAGCTTGTGATCTCGGTTTAGGTTGGGAGACTCACTGGATGGGTGGTGTCATAAGATCTCTGCAGAGGTGGGAGACTTGTCACTGGATTGCTATTACAAAGATCTGAAGATCATTGTTGATTTCAAGGAATTATTTTTTAGATCTTTGTTTTTTTTATTAATTTATCTTATTATGTATTGTATTAGCTAGATTATCTCCTTAGGACTTTTTTAGCTCTTTGAGCATTAGCTTAGATTTCTCCCTGTACCTTTTATGGCAAAATTTTCCTAATTTTCCTAAAAAAACTTAACAACTTTCAAGATGCCTAGACATTGTAATCAACTCGACTTGGTCCTCCACAAGCATATTCATGGTGGAGCATCGGGGCTATTTGCTCACTAGAACTAATGACTTGTTTACCCTTATTCTAAGGTGCTACCCTAAGAGATAGAACTTTGCCACTATGCATGTTAACTTCAATGACTTATTGGAATGATGAACTTATGGAAAGTTCTACCTTCTCATCAGGCATTCCTATAGCTTCTCCTACGGATCCTCAGTGCTAACTCCAAAATCTCAAGGTAAACTGATTGATTCATAAGGAAAGTATGATTCAATGAAGAGAGATAGAATTTTGAGATATTAAAATCTTCATTAATTTATTTTTGGGTGGAGGTACATGGTAGAAATCTAATAAAGTAAGCGGATTAAGATATTTAATATCCTTATCCACATAGCTCTGGTAGAGAGAGTCAAGGAAGAAGTACAACTGGATGGATTGTGACTGGATGGTGGTTGACTACTAGACTATCGGGCAAGTGTGGTGAGTCACAGCTAAAGGACCATCCCCAAGTTGTCCTTTACAACTAGCAAACCTTTCTTAGTTTTAGAGGTTGGGCGCTAACTGCACTTCTTGATCTTGTAATGATCTTTTTGAGGTTGACAAGGAGATATCCCAACCTTCCTTGGTCTTAAGAGGATCAAGTATCCCCAAGGATTACCTAACATAACTAGATGGTTATTCCAAGAGGTATTCCCAGGATAATTATGGCTCCGACTTATAGCTACACTCAAGCCACCCTTAAAAGTAATACAATTCTAAGACATGGCCTAACATCGTGAAGGGCAATACTGGATCATTGCTCTGCCTCCTTCCTCCTCTTAGGCTCTAATGAAAGTGATTTCTAAGAGGTTCTTAAAAATTTTCTAACTACCTCCCTCTTGAATGAATATGACTTATTCAATCATCGAAAGAGTATGTGGTAGTAGCTTTACAAATGGATATGAGTACCTCCGGGTGAAATGGTGGTGGGAATGGGCCATCAGGGCCCGTGGTGGCTGTATGACAACCCAGGTGGGTGAAGAGGTGGCAAAGGATCGCTGTCGCTCTCTGGACTCTGGATTGCCTCTATCCACTGACATAACTATCTTTGGCTTCTTCTCGAACACCTTCTGCAACTTGGGTCAAGATGATTGGTCAGGAAAGGATAATTATTTGGCTTTCTCTTGCAGGCTAGCCACTTTGTTGATTAGTTTTTCAAATGGCTTGATGGTAAAGCTCTTAATCATGAAGGTGATTGGGCCATGAATATTCTTGAGAAGAATCTCAATGGCATCGTGAACAGTCATATTTTATGCTCAGGTTGCACCACCTGAGAATATAATCAACAAGGGACTCATTAAGATTTTGCTTCACTACAACGAGGTTGCCTACATTCACTCTTTGTTGAGCTCCAACAAACCTCTTGACGAAGAGGTACTCCAACTTAGTAAAAGTCTTCACCTAACTGTTGGACATTTTGGTGCACCAATCAAATACAACCCATGCTAAGTTGCTGACAAAAAGTCTAAATAAGAGTATGTCACTACCACCAATATTGCAACAGCTGACCCTAAAGTGTGCAATGTGCTAACATGGGTTCCCACAACCATCAGAGATTTTGAAAGAAGGCGACACAAAACCCTTGGGGTATTGAACTATATCGAATTCCTCCGAGTGTAGTCTACCCTTTGGAATGGATGAGCTCCCCCTGGCTTGGGCCATCACTTTCCTCATCTACTATTCCACCATATGCTTGATGTCCTTCTCATGCATGGAGGTGCTATCTGTGACCATCCTATGCAATCACCGATCATCATCTAAGAGTGCATTGGATGGTCTAGTATGTGCCAACCATGGTTGCCATACCATAGAGAATCGGGAGGCATGAAGTTAATGTATTACTATCATCAACTCTACTTTTTTCTCTTCATCATCTATAGATCATCTTTCTTGAGCTAATGGAGGAGGTCGAGTTGAGTGAGAAGTGTCACCTTCCTTGAGCATGACACCTTCATGGCTATGCTGATCTCATTATAAGGACCCTCGTCTGTCAACCATATGGACCCCGAATGTGTCATCCAATATGTCATCCTCATCATGATTAAAGCAAACTCTATCCTCCTCCTGATCTAAGTGGTCACTCGAGATTGTTCCTTTTAAGATAATCATCTAATATAAACTTCCTGAAAATGAAAATCACTTTCTTTCGATATTAAAGTGGTCACTCTCTGAATATTTTTCTTTTAAGATGTAATTAACTCGAGGAGCTTGCCCTTATAGGAAACTACAAACATAGTATTAAAATAAACCATATTTTATCTCTCTATATAGTTCAAGGGAAAAATATTTGGTACATTGCAGACCCATCAGCCTTAAGACTCCTTATTAAGTAATCAAATTCATTATAAGATAGTATTTCTATCTCTTGAGATAGTATATTTATCCTTTAATGACATATTTGATTACATAAATAAGAACCTCCAAGATCTGTGTGATATTCTCAATAAAATCCCCACAACTTCATAGGGGGAGTTGATATGAAATTTCATCTCATAGACTCATCGATTAAAACAGGCATCTCAATGATTTAATCCTTTCAGTTCTTCTTAAGTTAGATGTCCTCCTTCATCGTATTAAAGAAGTACATTCATAAATTGGATCAAATCTTCATGGGTAGTGATAGCTTCCCCATTGGATGAAATGTAACAATATTATGACAAGACAAGATAAAAGAAAAAAAAGTTTTATGAAGAGGTCAATTAAAGATGAAATAGTATACAGGTGGGGCTTAGACAATAGAAAAATAAAATTTTCTAGCCTTAAAGGCCTTATTGTTTATTTAGGATACCTTAATGGTGATGACCCTTTTAGGGTTACACCTATCCCTAAAGAGGCTAGTAAGGTAACCCTAATAATTCAAAATTTTAATAGACCAATTCTTATGCTTTTTGACCAACTCTTGAAAGAGAACTTCATGAAGCTTTCAACATTAATGAGAACACAGAGCACTTCAAAATAATTTATTTATAATAGTTGAGATGAAAACAACATTATTAAAGATGTTACAATATGGTGAAATGCCATTATTATAGAATGGACCAATAATATTAGAAGAATAGTTAAAAATCATGCATCTCATATTTAGCTAATCTATTTGATGCATCTTTATTGGGTTATCTTGACATCGACATTTTCAATGATGGATTACATTAACCTAATTATCTTTTTTTTTTAATTCCTCTACTCTAATAGTATTTGATTTTTGATGGTTTATTTGTAGACCATAGGATTGACTAGATATTTTTTAAGGTGGCCTTTACTAATCTTTTTCTTAAGAAGGGAATTCTACACTCCTTAGTATTATAATTATGGTCATTATAATATAAGTAGAATTAAAACTTATACTTAATCTCAATATTCTTTAACATAAGAACAAGCTATTTTAAAGCACTAAATATGAATGAAAACCATGATAGTCATAAGAGGTTGGCTCATAAAATAATTTAAAGTCATTAAGAATATATTCAAAAGGTATGCCTTCTTGGTTTGATATGATGGTGGATGAGGGTATAGACCTCCTCAATGGGAGAAGTCTATCCTTGATTACTTTTGATAGTGAGGAGATTGAATTAAACTATTCTTAAGTTCTATTTTCCTTTTCTTGAGATAGGAAGGGAAGATCAAAAAGGAACTTTTCCTAACAAACAAAATCTTTGGTGTTAATATACTTAGTTGCCTCAATGCTAATAGATAGATTCTTAACTGCTAGAACTTAAACTTCCTAGGTTATAAGATGATGATAAAAGAAGCTTTGATGAGATTGGTATTACCGTTAATGATTACATGGGAGGTCTTAGTAAATATGTTTACATTGCCGTTATGGACTCATCTTACTTCTACTTAATGTAAAATAATGAGAGATCTTTAAAGGTGTTTATAAAAGCTATTACTTGATTACAACAAAAATATTTAATATTCACTAATATTATTAAACATATTAAGATACTCACAATGGTCATTTCCCCCTTTAAACATATCTGATTGAGAATATTAAAACTTCAATGGGATTACTACATCAATGATATCTATATCAAAGGGATAAACATTGGTATGCTAACAAGCTAAAGGAAGAAATTGAGTTGCATTAATAATAATAAAATTCTTTAGTTTTTTTTTTGTGTATGAACAAGCATGACACACGATGAGATGATGGTGAAGAGAAGCTTTAATTAGGATTGAAAAAGTTTGTAATCTACTGGTAAAGATCATCAACGTTGGTTTCAAGTTGATCACTTGTAACAAAGGAGTTACTACTTGATTGTCCATCATGTAGGGAAGAAAGTCCTAATGGTTTTCTACCATGACTATTTTCAATAATAAAGTTAATGATAATCAACTTTCTCACAAATAATGCCAAGAATATTGATAATGATTACTCATCAATTAGAGATGACAAATTAGAGTACACACATAAAAAGTTCATAGGAGAGAAGAAATAAAAAAAATATTATTCTTGAATATCACTCAATAAGTATGATAAAGAAAAGAAACAAGAAAGAAAAATAAAAAAGATACATGCATAAGCACACAAAGGATTTTAAGGTGGTTTGATTAATTGACTTTCATCATTATGATTTTATTGAGAAAGCTTATTGAATTCTTTATCATGACACATAGGGTAGATCCTTATAAATCTTACATCACCTTTAGAAAAAAAAAGGGAATAATTATGATAGAGAGAAGTATAATAGTAGAAGGAATACTCTTTTGTTTGAGTTATATAAGATTCTTTAAAGAAGATTATAAGATAGGAGTAGATAAGGATGAGAGCTTTGTTTGTTGGTGGTAGTTAAGAGTAGCCAATTTACTTGAATTGTTTTACATTCTTATGTTTGAACTTTATGTTCACCTTATTAGAGAAAGAGAGAGTTTTAAAAGTAAAAGTACAAAGAGCATAAGAGCCAAAAAATGTTCAAGGGATTTAGAGAATTAGCTTTCCTCAACTGAGAAGATATTTATAAGGAATGAAGCTTTCCCTCATGATGATTATAGTTCCATTATCCTAGGTGAGTCTTGACTAGGGTTAGTTTCAAGGTCAATATTAAGTTAGGGATAGAAGTGTGCAAGTAGTTTCTATACTCCCATATTATTGGATTACATAGAAGACAACAAAAGCTATGCCTTCCTTGCATTGTGATGATAATAAATACTTGCGATAGCTAAGCTTACAACATAATGTATTTGGCTGAATGGCAATAATAAATGTAGTGGCATGACAAAATTGATGTGAATTTTTATCATGATGCTTAGATATTCGTCTACCAAGTTGTATTACACATGTTCCTCTTATGCATAGGAAGGCATTAGAAAGGACAATCATTAAGCTTGAAGTGATCTTGAGCATGAATGATATGATTATTAAGGTTGGAGGTTTCTTAAACAAGGTAAGCACATAAACTTGGGCAAACATTATTCTTGCGGGCTATTGAGTACATTCAGGACACCTCGAATCCCTACAATGATGATTGAATAGACCTAAGATCATGAGCCTCATGTCTAACAAGTATATGGTTAACTTTGATTATAAGAGAGAGCATTTTGAAGGCTACATCAATAACACACTTTGTTAATTTGCTAGATAATACTTTTAACAAATTTATTAATTATTATCTCATCTAAATTCACAACACTCAGGGAGAGGTAGCTTAATATGTCAGTTTGTTGTCGCTTTAAACATCATCATAATCATTGTCTTATGCTCCAAGAACATTATTGTCTTGCTTGCTTATGTGACAATATTGCTAATGAGAATGAGGTCACCATCTATGAGGTTGTGTGAGATGTTAAGATACTTGAGACTATGATAATCGGTGGGAGTTCCAATGGGTTTTGGCCAAAGAAATTGTTGCTTGATAGGTGGAGGTGAGTGAGCTCTAAGATAAGATAGAAGTTAGGGGAAGGAATTGCTAATGCTAGATGCTAGTAATGTGAATATGGGATTTGCAAGAGATGCCGAGCCACTAACAAAAAGATAAGAGGTTCAAATTAGGTAAATTAAATTATTATTAGATTTGAATTAAGCTCATATCAAATATAATTGAAATAAGTCTTGATCTGAAAAGGATCATTTTGAGCTTGAATATCTCATTGAAAAAAAATGCTGATTTGAAAAAACAAATTAAAAATATTTTAAACTTTTTATATAATAAATATTAATTTAAATATATATTATAAGAGATGAAAACTCATCTTTCTTAATCAGCAATTTTAAGTTAATAAGTTAAAAAAATAACTTTTTTCTTCCGTATATTGGACGAGTGAAGGACCGTACCCGAAGCTTCGGACCGTGTCTCTCTCCTCTCTCCTCTCTCCTCTCTCCGTTCGTCTCGTCCTCCCATCTCCTCGAGCTCAAGCCGGAAAGGGAAAGCTCAACATCTTTTACTCTCGTTGTCCTCGATCCCGATCGATCGCTGTGGTGCTTCCTTTCCTCGACTGAATCTCTCGAATCGGGGCTCGTTTCTTTCATTCCAAGGGTTCGAGGGCCCCGAACTTCACCTACCTCATGGGCGTCGAAGGAGAATTAGGCGACTCAAGCGCCGCCAGCGTCGGCGAGTCCCATCTTGCGACCGTCCACATCCGGTGCTCCAACGGCTCCAAGTTCTCCGTCCAGATCGCGCTCAACGCTACCGTCGGCGCCTTCAAGACCCTCCTCGCTGAGAAGTCTGATATGCCGACGCAGCAGCAGAGGTTGATTTACAAAGGACGGATCTTGAAGGACGAGCAGACTCTAGTGAGCTACGGTACTTCTACTTATTCTGCTATTATTTTCTCCTTATAATCAATTTGCTCCCTGGAATGATTAGAAATCGGTTTTTATTTATATGTTATGATTGGCTGTTAGGATGATGAGGATTGTTTAGGAATCCTAGCAGAATACGATTCACTGCCTTGGATATAGAAGTGTCGATAATAAGGTTTGAGTGGACTCTGGATGTATGATAACGTGCTAGAAGGAAAGCAGCATTTGATGATTACTTCAATTTCGTGTAAAAGAGTTCATGATATGCTTGTCGTGTTCTTTTTGTTATGTATCCTACTTTGAATATATGTTCCCCATCTTATTCGTTTTTTGTATGGATATGCTTTTGAAATTGATGTTTTTTATGTTTAATTGCATGCTTATTTTTCCTTTGCTAATTCTATATTCTCCTAGCTCCCCTTTTACTTGGTCAATGTGGGGCGGATCATGTTGTAGTAGTAATAAGTGCAAAACTAGAAGCTTATAAAATACATATGATTTTGGTTTGCCAATTCTTAGAATGCACTCCAGTGAGAGCTTTTGTTCATGTGATCTTAGAGTAGATTTAAAATGATAATCATGAAAATGTTCATGGTAGCACTCATAATCTAAGTCCTAAAGACAATTGTGGTACCATGTGAAGAAATAGAAGTGTAATCTAAAACTTAAATGATTGAATTGACAAATTAAATATATAATGAAGGTTTGAATTCTAAACTATAATTATGTGTATTGCTTGATATTTTCATAAATTTGAGGTTCTACATCTTGTTACTTTCTAGTAGCATTTCTAGGGTTTATACAAAGGCCTCCACCTTAAATAGAGGTAGGTTGTTAAAGTGGCCCCCTCCTTTGTGTTGTTTGCCAAGCTTTCAATTGCAAGCCTTTTAAAGCTCTAAATGTCCCATAATGGCTAGATGGGACCAATAACATGCAAACTTGTTGTATTCAATGATGTATGGATTAGTCAAAGTTGATGATATGTAGTTGTTAGGCATTTGGTGGAGAGTTCACAACTAATGATAGTTATCATCTATTGTTGGGAGTGGAGGAGACGTCTTGATATTAATTACTGCCTCTTCTCAGCATTAGAATATGCTAAAAGTTATAGCTCTTGACTTTGGTGGTGACAACGATCAAGGAGGAAGACATTCTAGAGTGAAATCAAAATGTGACAAAATGGATGACAATGAAAACTTCTGTGTGATATCATATGGAAGATAAAAAGGGATGAGTAAGCAGGATAGATGAGTGGGATTTCTTTTAATAAGCACAACCTTATTCAGGAACCCAAAGGATTCTTGACAACTAGTCTATGTATCTTAGCTGAAGAAAAAAAATTGATACATTGGAGAGAGCATGTAAAAGACTTCGAAATAATCAATATTTATTTAATGAACCTTTATACATTTTAATTGGAATTACTTTATCAAGAATTTGATGCATTAGTATTTATAGGATTTTAAATTAATGAACTAATGTTTAGAGTTAATAAGAACTAGTTTTTATGAATTTAGAGTTAATAAGACTTTATTATGAATTAGATTTTTGTTGCTCACATTACATTTTAAAGAAGGTTGCCCAATGGAACTTGACTGATTTAGCTTTGTTCCATTCTTGTATTTATGATCGCTCTAGCAAGTTCTCCTTGGTTTTCATAAAAAGTTGCCTCACTTCCACAATCATACATATGACTCTATTAAATGCACATTGTAATGAAATATATCATCCAAAACTAAGGACTATGTAAAACATCATGAGCAATGATCAATCTTTTTAGTTGTATTTATGTACTATTTAATCCCATATGGATGGGGACTTTAGATAATCTAGGGACTTGGTCTTATTAAGTTAACCAAAGACTTGTTATACTTTATTTTGTGAATCAATAGCAAGAAACTAGTGGAATATGCATAGGGGAGTGGAACTTATGCTTATTACATTTGTTAAGAAAGATAGTAGCCCAACATATGTGAATGATGATCCTAAGAATGGGCTCCTATTGGTAACACAAGTGTTTGGTTAATGTGAAATACACTATTCTTTCTAGGATGTGAACAATGTATAATTACAATAAAAATGTCATATGAGTGATACGAATATAATTTATATTAAAGAAATGATGTTCATGAAAACTTAGTTTCTTTAATCTTTAAGGATAAGTTCTTATTATCATATGCATTTGTCCATAACAATATTTGAATTTGTGCAATTGGGTATTGAAGTATTTTCTGTCTATGGGGCAAGCGTAAGCTTTGAGGTGTAAGCCTCACGTCAAAATATTAAATTAATCAAACTATAAAATAATAAGTACCATAGTAACATTGGTAAAATTATATCGAAGTCTCATCCATTTCTAGATTGACATTAATAAGTTATTTAAGCCTCTAAGTTTTTAATCTATAAATTCCAAGGTCTCTTCTACTCTCATCTCTTTCTTAATGGATCTTTATTAGAATCATTATGAGTTGTGTCAATATCCTCGCAATCTCTCTTCTTATCTTCGATCTAAATTATCTTTCTCTTTCTTAATTAATAAAAAATGATATGAATATTAATTAAAATTTAAAAGAATGACATGATGATTACAACTTTACAACAACAATAGGGTTGGTTATATGAATCCTTCTTCTCCATTGTGTCCTATTAAGTGTCAAATTTTCATTTCATTTAATTCTAATAAACTAAGATCATTTTTATACATCCTAACCAAGTATTTTAGATTTATCTCTACCTTTCTTAACATAAGACAAATCTAATACATCCACACTCCTAACTGAGTCATCAAACGACCGACGTTTTATGTGACTAAACCATCTAAGACGACTCTCTCTAATCTCATTCGTCACTAGAGCTACTCCAACCTTTTCACGTATATATTTATTTCACATTTTATCTCTAAGAGTAAAGCCACTCATCCATGTGAGTATTCCCATCTCTGCAACACTTAAATTAATTTTATACTTCTCTTTTACTGGCCAACGTTCTGCGCCATAAATCATTGCAGGTCTTACCACTATCTTATAAAAATATTCCTTAAGTCTAAGTGGTACTTTTCTATCACACAATAAGCTAAATGCATTCCTCCACTTCAACCATCCAACTTGAATTCTACTAATAACATCCCCATCTATTTCACCATCATTTTGAACAATAAACCCAAGATTTCTAAAACGTTCACTCTTTTTAATGACTTGATCACCTAATGTCACAACCCACCACTAGATCTTCTACAAATAAAATTGCACTCCATATATTCAGTTTTAGATTCACTTAAACAAAAACATTTAGACTCCGAGGTTGACCTCCGTAATTCAAGTTTTTCTTGAACTCTCTTTCTAGTCTTATCAACAAGAAGAATGCCATCACAACAAGCATACACCAATGTACATCCTCTTGTAAAGGTCTAGCAAGAACATCCATAACTAAAGCAAAAAGATATGGACTTAAAGTCGATCCTTGATGTAATCCAACTAAATAGGAAAATATTTTGTCAATCTTCCTTGTGTTTGAACACAATGAACAACTCTAGTTTACATATCATTAATGACTTGGATATAACTAATATTAACTCCTTTCTTTTCTAGAACTCTCCAAAGCACTTCTCTTGGAATTATATCATATTGTTTCTCTAAATCAACAAATATCATATGTAGATCCTCCTTACACTCTCTATACTTCTCCATCAAGCCTCTCAACAAATGTATAACATCCATAGCAGATCTACATAGCATGAAACCAAACTGATTTTGAAAAATATTTGTATCACGTAACCTATGCTCAAATACTCTCTCCCATAATTTTAATGTTTGGCACATTAACTTAATTCCTCTATAATTTGCACACTCTTGTGCATCACTTTTATTCTTAAAAATGTGAATCAACAAACTCATTTTTCACTCATCTGACATCTTTTTAGGCTTTAAAATAATATTAAAAAGATTAGTAAGCCAAGAGATTCCCTGATCTCCTAAACATTTTCACAATTTTATTGAAATATCATCAGGTCCTAAGCCTTTCCACACATCATTTTCTTTAAAACCTCTACAACTTCAATTTTACTAATACAACGATAAAAATAAGAATCCTTATTTTGTATAAATTCTGTACTAACTTTTTCTATTGCTTTTTTGTTAAATTGTGTTAGACCTATTGTTCTTTCTATCTCCTCCATCAAATAAGTCAACATTGAGATCATTTTGAAGTTATAATGGTGTAACTTATTGTCATCATTTGATGGCACAACACTCCAAACTAATGGATTTTCATCATCATCTGAGGTTTTTTTTTTCAAATATGTATTATTCTAATCTTTTGTTGCACATCATATAAACTAATGAGTTCATCTTTAATCAAACAATTTCTCCTTTTTGTATGAACTTTGTGATGCATACTCCAATTTTGTGTGCTGAATTGTGTGTAGTTGGGAAGAGGAACTGATGGGTTTAGGTTTAGATGGAGTTAGATAATAAAAATGAGGCTTTAAGATTATATTTTATTTATAAACCTTTTTGAACACCCTAATCCCTAATATTTGAGGTTTATGCCTTTTGTTTATTTTAGGCATGCCTCACCTATGTTGAGGTGTACGTCTCATGGTGAATTTTTCCAAAAAGTGCTGAGTGCTCTTACTTGTAATTTAAAATGTGGATTCATAGTCCCCCCCCCCAAAAAAAAAAAAAAACCTAGTGCTTATGCATATTTTTTTGGTTAACTTATGTTTTAAATATACGAGGGATTGTTAAATATTAAATATTTCAAAGACTTTTACATCTTTCCTAATCTATGAAGTTGGATGGTCTAGGTTATTTAGCTATTGAGGATTATTTGGTTTCTAAACATAGGTTGAGATTAGTAATAGGAATCTATTCAAGTAACATTTTTCTCCTTTGTATCCCTTTTACTTCTTGTCGTAAAGGTTTGATTTCCATCACCTCATTCTACTTTTGTTATTTATTTCTCTTTATTGTCATGCTTGAAGTTAGGAACAAGAGGTTTTTGGCGTTTCACAGGTTGAGTACATGCAATGATTGGTTCCAAGCCATCTTCTTTTTGGCTTTACCTTCAACAACGTGAGATTGTAACCCTCGTGAGCTACAATCACTCTGTTGCATGCCCTAATGATTGTATCATCACCTCCATTTGAGCCCTACATTATTAGATTCAACACATTTTCTACTTTTTACCATCTTTAGCTATAGCTATCTACTAACATGGAGAGCTCAGCATGAATCTTGACAAATAATACAAAGGAGGATCACTGGGGCTAACTTTTATTATTTAATGTGGAGGGCACTTGTATAGGCCACATAGTGGGATAAAGGCTTGTTATTGTCGGCTCTTGTATGGACCATGAAAAGCTAATAGAAGGTAGTGAGACATTGTATTGAACCTTAGACAATGACAAGCATCGACTGTAAACTATGATAGAAGAAGGATGTTTTTGTGATCCTTATCAGTGAGTGCATGATGCATCGGAAGAGTCTTTTTACTTTGGAGCATTGCCATAATCAATACTCGTTTTCTGAAGGCGGAAACAATTCTAAAGGATAGTGTTTGCTCACAACTTGATAGTAAGAATTTTGATCTAAGTCTTTAAATTTTAGATTTAGCTTTTATTTTTTGCACTTAATACTACTACACATGCCACCTAGAGGAAAAAATGATAAAAGTTGCAATGGTCATCTACCTTACTTCTGTTTATGGCTTTCTTTTGTTTGGATATCGATTGGTTGCTGATGTAGGGATCAGTGGCAAGGGGTGGCAGATTAAGGGAGGAGGGAAGTTGATCAAAAAGTGGAGAATATAAGGGGATAGAAAGAGGAGTTTTTTCTTTAGAGTTTAACCAATTAGGATTCAAAAGTGATGCATTTATATCTCCTGTGCTTAAATTTTAGTCATGAGATCACTATGTAATGTCTAAGGGAGTGAGACATAAGGAGTGAGCCTTTTGGGCAGTTAAACTGTCAGTCAGGCTTTATCTTTTCAAAGGGACATATATAACCCTTGTTGAAGCTTATTAGCCTTGTTCAAGCTTCAATTCAGTACTCTTATGCAACAATTTAGCTTGAGTTGGTTAGTTGTTAGTAAACATTAAGCCAAATGGACAGACCTGGGTGGGATAGCTCCAGATGTTAAGTGGTCATATTTGTTTTTGGAAATGCTGTCATAACTGTTAAATATTGATGAAAATCTTCATTAGATGATGCTTCTTCTAGTTTCTATGCTAAATTTTTAATTTTTAAGGCCTTGATTAATTGAATCAAGACCTGGAATAACTTAAAACATTTTTGATATGATTTCCAATGAAATATTATTGCACTCTTGCTCAGTGCTGCTAAGTCTCAAATATTTCTGTCTTTTATTGCCTAAAGACCGTAAAACTCAAGTAATGTTTTCTTCAGAGTTATTATTTTTTCGATGTTAATGTTATGTTGTTTTTGATAATTGGTTAATTATTTGATTTTTCTTCTGCTTTCCTCTCCCTTTAGGCCTTGTCCTTAGTGTGAGTACGGTATAATGGTAATCCCAGCGATGGATTCATTTGTTAAGGTGAATTGTTCATATAAAACTTGTACTACTTTCCGGTGAAAATCTGTCCTAATTTTTCATAAATCTTCCTTTTAGGCCTTGTCCTTGTTGTGGTACGGTATAATGCTAATGCTAGTAATGGGTTCATTTGTTAAGGTTGAATGGTTCATATAAAACTTGTAGTACTTCCCATAAAAAATCTGTTTTAATTTTTCATAAATTTTGTTCTCATGTTTGTTGAGCTCACGGCTGCTTATTTTCAAGACAGTATTTTCTGTTCGATATTGAATTTCATTTGATGCTAAATAAATGTTCTCTTACACTTCTCATCCTTTAATAGGCTTGGAGTCGGATCATACAGTTCACTTGGTTCGTGGTGCTGCACTTTCCAACATATCTGTAAATAGTTCAGCCAATCTTGGTTCTTCTGATACCAATACCACTGCAGCAGCTCCAAGAGATGCTAGTTCTACTGATGGAGGCGTTTTAGGTAGTGTTGGCTCTGCTTCTCCCTTATTTCCTGGACTTGGTGCAAATGGCCTTTTTGGTGCTGGAGCTTCTGGCTTACTTGGGTCTGGGTTTCCTGAGTTTGATCAAGTGCAGCAGCAGCTTACTCAGAATCCAAACATGATGAGGGATATGCTGAACATGCCTGCCATTCAAAATTTAATGAATAATCCCGAATTGGTTCGCAATCTCATTATGAGCAATCCCCAAATGCGGGAGATACTAGACCGCAATCCTGATCTTGCACATGTTCTTAATGATCCCAGCACTCTTAGGCAGACTCTGGAAGCTGCTAGAAATCCTGAATTAATGAGAGAAATGATGCGGAATACAGACAGAGCAATGAGCAATATTGAGTCCTCACCAGAAGGGTTCAACATGCTCAGACGTATGTATGAGACTGTGCAGGAGCCATTCCTAAATGCAACGACCATGGCTGGCAACACTGGGGGAGATGGTTCAAACCCATTTGCAGCCCTCTTGGGGAATCAAGGAAATGTACAGTCTAGGGATCGGTCAGCAAACCCATCAGATGTGACAGGTGGTTCTTCACCAAATAGTAACCCACTTCCTAATCCATGGAGCAATGCTGGTATACGCTAAATGAAAAATGCATTTACTTAAACTATTGAATCTTTCAACTCAGTATTGTATTTACATAAGTTGCTGACATTTCTAAGCAGCTGGACCTACACTGACGACAAATACAAGATCAACTCCTGCTGGTGAGGCAAGATCTGGTGTATTTGGTGGGATTGGTGTTCCAGATATAGATGCCGGTGGGATGCTTGACCCATCTGTTCTGAGTCAGGTGTTGCAGAATCCAGTCATGGCACAAATGATGCAATCTATGTTATCAAATCCCCAATATGTCAATCAGGTCCTTCTCTGCCTATTCTATGATGAAACCAGAAATTTTGCCCATAGAGATTGCTAGTGATCTCACAATTCTTGTATGCTGTTAGATATTTAATATGAATCCACAGCTTCGTAGCATGATGGAATCAAATACACAGTTGAGGGAAATGTTGCAAAATCCAGAATTTCTTCGGCAGCTGCATCGCCAGAGACATTGCAGGTTCTTATTGAATTTGCTGTTATTGACGTTCATTTTGATTTCTTGTCTAAATTTTGTTTTTCTTACCTGTAGCAAGTTTTGTCATTACAACAATCTCTTTTTACGACGTTTGGTCGGCAGCAGTCTAATCAGTAAGCCTCTCACCACCTCTTTTTACTACTTCTTCACCGATAAATGCATTATGATAGATTTCTGTTGTTATATTAAGCCTCTGGCCACTCTTTTCTTCCTACAAGTTGGCCAACAAATGCAATCTCATGGAATTTTCAGCATTATCTTTTTGAGTGTTATCAATTCTACCACCATTCTTTTAATTCACTTGCATTTATGTAATGGTTGTTTGATTGTTGTCGTGATTTATTTTCTTTCTTATGCTGCACTGTTTAGATTTGTGGAACGTCTTTTTTTCAAAATTTTTTGGAAAAATAACTTTCATAGGATAGTTTGTTTTTCAGGTTAGTGATTTTCCTGGAAAAATTTAAGGTCTGAGTATTTTATTTGCTATTGGATAATTTGTTTATTTTATGAGGGTATCTTCACCTTTTGAAAGATTTTTGCCTTGGCATTTTTTTTTTTTTAAAATTCCAAAGCTGAAACCATTGCTAATATGACAGTATTTGCATGGCAGGGGACAAAACCAGAGCAATGGCGCCACAGGTAATGGATATTTTTCATAGTTTATCCAAATGCTGTATTTTGAATCTGTTTGTTGGTGGTAAATGCTTGCTATCAGCAGAAGCATTTATCACTAATGTACTTTTCACCATCAGAGGATTGCGATTAAAAGGGTTGACCAAACTGCAAAAAGATGTATGGGTAATAGGCTTAATGGATCATGGACACTCTGTAGGAATGAATGTAGAATGAGGATAAGTTGACCCCATAGTTAGGATAATGATGATGATGATGATAATGATAAGTTATTCAATTCTTGAACAAACCTATAGTCTCCTAATTGTTCCATATGTTTGAAAATTTTGAAACTGTTAGAAACTATGACTTATGCTCTCCTTTCATTTTTTTTCCTTCAGAATCTTTGAATCCCTGCTGCTTTTCACCACCTCATCTTTTTGGGTTTACTGATATTCAAATGATGTACGTGAAGTGGTAGAAACTGACTAATCTTTTTAATCATTTGGTTTGTCTTTTTTTCTTAAACAAATGGAATGTTGATTTCTTCACTTTCTATTTTGTTTGGTCCTTAAGGACATGCCTACTTTATAGTGGTGAAAAATACAAATTCTCTGAAAGCGGAAGTTTATTATCTGCATGGAAAGACTTGGTCCTTTTGATCTTGAAGGAACTAGTCATGTGAAATTTTGTGCCACATATCAGTGCTCTTGAATGTACTTTTGTAGGCTATGCATCCTTCAAAATTAAGTCAAAGTAAACTCTAATTAAGTATAAGCAGTATTCCTATATTTTCATTTGTCATAAGCGTAATTCCTTTTAATCCTTATTAGGAAAGAGCCTACAAAGCTTTCTAGTTATGAATTAAGTATAGAACCTTACTCGATTCTTGGTTATGATTCAAAAACATGTTTGCTTGGGACAAAACAGTTAATTTATTTTTGTCAATCCATAAAAAATATTTGTACGTGGGCTCCAGAGCTAGATGAAATGGATCAAATACTTGCCTTGTCACTGAAATGCTTTGCCATTTGTTTTGTTAATGATCAATTCTATTTCAATGCTCGCTTTACTAAATAGAAACATTTTTCTTAGATCATTAATTAAAATATGAATGTTTGGATTGAGAAACTATATTTGTTTTAGCATTGCTGATGTAATATGCTTTTGCTACTTGCAAGAGAGCCAAATCAAAATAAAAGGTAGATGGAATCGTTTGTTTGTATTGGTAAACAAACACAAGAAGAAATTCCTTTTGAAATTTTGATTCAACAATGTCACAATTTCTAATAACCTGCGCTGTTATCCCCTGCAGTTCCTGCATTCATATTTCTGAATAAATTGAAGTGAAAAGGAAAAAAAAAAAAAGCTGAGCCGTGATGCATATTAAGGTTGGAAAAGTTGTTTGAACGTGTTTGGTTATCTGTCTGATATCTGTGCTATCACAAGTGATAATAACAAAGTCCTTGTGATGCAAAAGAAACTCTCAATTTAATCTAAAGTTTGGAAACGGTGGTTAAAAGGGTTTGGTTATTTGTCTGAGATCTTTGCTATCACAGGTGATAATCCTAAATACCCCGTGATGCAAGAGAAATTGTCAATTTAATCTCTGAGCCACTACCGTTATAAGTTTCAGTGTGCATAAATGGTGATTGGAATTTGTTTATTTGGGTTAATTAGCGTTGTCAATGAAAAGAGTGATCCAAGGACCTGGTGGGTTGGAGCTTATGCCCAGTTTTAGCCAAATTAAGCATTCATAGGCTTACCAGGATTTTTTGGGGCAGTAGTTTTAAACTTGGAAAATCGAAGCCCATCTTCTTTTTAAAGCCAGTCTTAAGTATGATTAATCTTTATGCTGAAAAGAACACTTAACATGTCTGCACTTCTTTGACCTTGAGTGCTCAAATTAGTTTAATTTTTTAACTAGTTACAGATGAGATGACGACAACAACAAGCCTTTATCTTGCTATGTGGGGTTGGCTACATGAATCCTTCTTCTCCATTGCGTCCTATTAAATGTCAAATTCTCATTTAATTCACGTTTAACTGGATTACATAGCACCTAATAATTTAAAAATCCCATTTGATTAGCCTAATTTATTATCTTAATTAGTAATTAATACATTATTAATTTCTTTTATGTACTTTTTTAATTTACTTCACTCATTATTATTTAAAATATAATAGTTCAAATTTTTCTAATAATCATTATTAGATATCTTATTCAGTAATTTTTTATGATTATACCTTAATTTTTAATTAATTACGTACTAATTATTCAATATTGATTTTTTTTTACTTTTTATTATGTTAATTAATTTAAATAATTATAAGTAACATATTACTTTTTCTAGGTAAAATATAATCAATTTTAGGAGGTGTGATATTAACAATTAATAGTTAATATTATTAGCAGTCATAGTCATACCTAGGTGTGATATGTATAAATATTTTAGATTTATTATATAAAGTGATGGTGATATTAGATAGATGAACATTTAAATTTTAGAGTTGGTTTAAAAGGACAAGAATTTTATGAGTGTTATGTGATAAGAAGCTACCTTGTAGACTTAAGATAAATTTTATAAATTCATAATGAGTATGACTTTGTTGTATTTATTTGAATTTTGGACACTTAAATTGTGTGGTAGAATTGGGAATTGTATGATAAATGTGTAGCAAAATTAGATAAATTAAAGAGTTACATATCATGAGGGAAATAGTTGGAGTGACATTTATTGAAGTTGTGAACATGTACAATGAAGTGTAGATATGCACCCAATAGATTTGTAAAAAAATTTAATGTGGAGGATTAGCAAGGAAAAAAAGGACAGATCTATGACAATATTAACAAAAGTTGTTTAAAGTAATTTTATAAGAAAGAGTTTAGCATATCAAGTAGAATTCAACTTGAACGAATAGGAAAATGATGATGCACAATACCAAACCCATATAATTGGATAAGGCTCATCATGATGATTATTATTTTTAATTAATTATCAATTTATACTTGAACCTAATTAATCTTTGATTGGTTTAATTATTCTAGTCATCATGATTAGTTTTGTTAACACTTAATTGATCCAAGATTAGTTACCTTTTAGCCTATTGATTAATTGTTTTAATTAATTACACTAACATAAGAATAGAGTTATTAAGTAATCACTAATCAGACTCATTATCTCTTAGTTATTCTGATTGATTTTATTGTTAATTAATTACTTTATCATTATAATTGATCAGAGTAACTCAATAATTAATAGTTATTTTTTGTAATTAATGCCTGTTTAGTTTATTATTTTTAAACCATCTTAATTAAGTATCCAATATTAATTAATCCATAAAGAGGTACTTCTTAACTTAATAGTTAATTGGTCTAGATTCTAAATTTGATTAGAATAATTCATGAACATAATAAGTAATTAATTCTCAATTAATTCAAGTAATTTCTAATTATTCTAGCTAACTTATTAATCAATTAACTTTTGAACTTTCTAATAATTGATTACCACACTATTATTGGTGGGACTAACTAATTAATTATTAATTGCTTTGTGTAATTATTATTTTTTTAGTTTACTTTATTTAATATTAACATCTATCACCTCAACTACTAAAGCATTTTTTGAAAAATCATGTAGAGAAAGGGTGTTTTTTGCATACAAAATCATATCCAAATAAAAGAATGTGGGTAAGTAAATGCATCTACCACTTTAAACATTAAAATGAATGGATAATGAATAGCCATCTATTCAATAGGATGAATAATAAAATAAAATAACATTATTATGATCATTGTTAGATCTTAGTTACTCGCTAGATTTAAATGCCTCGATAGACTCTTTCCTTGGTCACAATATCTTTTTATTAGCTCTTTGCTCTCACATGCCTAGTTATCAATCCTTAAGCATTCTTTCAATGAAAGAATTGAAAGGATCTCGTTACACTCAAACAAATTGATTTATTGTTGCCCTTGAGAGGATTTTCCTTAAAGAGTGATGGAATGGATGTATTATCACCCTTTTTCCATGGAGATTCATATGTTGGAATCTAAGATTGATTTCAAGAGGTGCTAAGAAAGATATTTTGGTGTAAGTTGTCTCAATTTATGCACTTTTCTTCTTAATTAGAAAGATCTAGATTTATAAGTTTCTGAGAGAGAGATAAGAAGCAATCAATCATTATGAGTGTTAGTTACAAGTATGAGGAGTTTAATATAAGAAAATATGATTTTTTTAGTGAAATAAAATATATGTGAAGTATTTTTTTAAAATGAATTTGGAATCTCAAAAGCTTCATTTTTTATTCCAAATTATCCTTAATTGATCAAATTTAAAATGCGGTTGTGCTTGACCCCATCTTAGATCCCATTTGGTTTCAACTCCATCTCTTCTTTCATGTGCTGCTGTCTCCATCTCACCAACCAATCTAACTACCTGCCACGTACACATTAGCTTGCACTTTTAATCTTCAACTAAGTCGTCACCCTTCCTCATCATTTTTGTTTATTGATCACCGACCACCTCATAAGTCACTTACAACTAATTGGTCTTAGAGACTTATAAATCTTTTAGATCTACTCTATGCTAGAAATAGAGAATTTCGGTGAAGTTTTTATAGCTCCCTACTTGTATAAGTTTTCACCATTAACTAGAGCAAGAGAGTGACTCTCTTGCATCAATTGTCTCATAATGATGACACCTTGGAATACCTCACAATGTTGGACTCTAGTTTTGTTGATCTTTTCATAGAGCTACAATCTACCTTTTACCTTTAGAAATCTCTATCTATTGATAGTTTTAGAAATGGTTGGTAAATAAATTTGGATTTGGGATTGATGACTTATGGGTAGCGTAAGCTTGGCGCGAGTCGAATCGTGTGTTCGTTTGAAAATTGCTTTGTTCGTGTTCAGCTCGTTCGAAATGGCCGAAATTTCATTGTTCGTGTTCGACTCGTTTGAAAATTGCTTTGTGTTAGATTCAAAATTCATGGTTCAAAATGCAATAATTCAAAAATCTATTGGGAGGATTCAAAGCCAATCTTTTGATAACAAAATTTTAACCACTGAATTGATATAATATATATATATATATATTGTGTGTGTGTATTTGTAGTATATAATAATAATAATAATAATAATAATAATAATATATATATATATATATATATATATATATATATATATATATATATATGTGTGTGTGTGTGTGTGTGTGTATGTATTTGTATGTATATATAATAAT